>JAGDQP010059030.1:0-12450 GCA_022664845.1 Lepisma saccharinum | reverse complement strand
GTTTATTGACAGTATGCGAACAAGACTTTTTTTTTTTTTTGTATACGATAAGTAGAACTAGGAAATGTTATTGTCACTCCTGTGTAGATTATAGATTAGGTCTAACCACATTGTATATTTAGTACTTCGAAAATCTTCGCATCCCGAATCTTTTCCGGGTACCCGACAGATGTCAGTACCGTTACAAACTTCAGTTTGCGCTCCATGTGTTTTACCGGATGAGGACGTGTTTGACTAGATAAAGATGGCAGCCCAGAAGCTTCTTCAAGGATGGAATTGACCGTCTTATCTCTCAGTGGGATAAATGTATTAACATTTTTGGGATTACTTTTGAGTAATGAATGTTCAATTACACTTTTTGGTACCTGGGCCATTTTTATTTGATTGCCCCTCATATTTAAGTAATAGGCAATTGACAGAGTCAAACTATACGCGTGCGTACTATACAAATAAACAACTTCCATTTGCACTATCACTTTGTGAAGAGCGTACTTTCTGGCAGTGGATTTTCTTCATTAATTACTTTATCAATATGCGTTCGCTCGTAATTCACTGTATTGAAACTTTTAGCCTGAATACACTAATTCATGATGAATATGTTTAGTAACATGTGTAATGTTGAAATGTAATCTTCAAAATGAATATCTTAGAAGTATAGTACTCAATTTTTATTTTTTTCGTCTGACTAAAAGTATAATGACTTTTTGCTTCTTCCTCAGGTAACAACAAGTTTTGAGAGCACCACAGACAATACAGATAGTACAGGAGACAGCCAAGCTCACAAGTTACAACAGATCCGGGCGGATAGTGGCTACAAGAGTTTTGAAAATACATGTCCTCCTAAACTAAGTAGAAAGCAGATTCAATTTGCGACAGCTGATAGTGCCGAGCTTGAAGAACTAGTTGGTGGTGAAGGTGAAGGAGAGGGTGAAGGTGATGGTGAAGTAGGAGAAATAGATTTGGAAATGGACCTTGAGGACGAAGGTGTCAGCCTACAGTCTTCCCCACCTACAGAAACTCCACCCCCGTGGGACAAACCTTTGCGACACAAACAATCTTCAAACAACCGTTCGGCCTCGAAGAAGAGACGGGAGTTTGGTCGTGAGCGACAAAATCCAGACAAAATGTTTGGTGATAGTGTAAATGAGTTTGAAACAGACTCAAAGTCTGACCAGTTTTCAGGGGCGGAATCTCATGATGAACTTGGTATTCTCCAAGCGGTTACCACTGGGACTCCTACAACGATGGTAGCTACAGCGGTGACATCATCAGGTTCCAGAAGTGCTAACAAAACTGTTCTTCTTTCACGTTACCTCCGATACAATCGTTACAATACAATTTACACGACACGGGACTATAGTGTAGATGAAAAGTCAGATGCGTTATTTCGGGAATTTAGTAGGTGTGATCCTGTATATGAACAGGACAGAGGTCGGCAGCGATTTCATTACCGACGTCTTCATCATAGGCACCATCCAGAACATGAGCCTGCGGCGATGAGGAGGAAGTTATCTCCTCAAGATAGTATAGACGAAGAGTATGTGCTTCCTTACTCATCCTCTGGGTCCAGGGACGTTGAGGAGGAGAGAGCGGACGCTCATGGCGGAATACCTGTTATTCGAGTGGCTGGTGAAGAGTCATCAAATATTCTTTAATCTCATAAATAGACTTGAACACTTTTCAACTCCATATTAAATCTAGAAAGCGTATCTTTCATTGCGGAATTTCAGATGATATGTATATATCAAAAAGATTGTGGTGCTTTAAGAAGTTAAAAGATTGTACTAATAAGGAAGAGTTGATAATTTATTGTCCTGAGCTATTATTTAGTCTTTGGAATAAGCTTTCATACAACTAAAATAATACTGCAACATAACTTATGGGTTATACATTAATGTATAATAGAATCGCCGAAATGAAGGAAGGTTTGAGAGTTCTTTTTTTTATTTTGCACGATAATTGAAAGGATTCAATGATCAGTGGAAAATTTTAGATCGACAGATATCCAAATATTGGTCTCAAAGTTCTGTTGCTACTTGTGTTTGCTTCTTCAGTTCATTTTAAAATTTGCAACATCGTCCTTAATCAGTGTTCCATTTGTTTTCAATGTTTTTATGTATAGAGTATTAACAAATATTATAAAAGAAACATTTCGTCCATGTAAGTACCTAAGTAAAGTTGTTTTTGATGTTCCTCATGAATGCTACATTAACTAATTTTTGTCCCTTAGTCCTAAAACAAACAACCAGTCATAATGTAACAATCTAGACTCCTTCCTTTAATACTTCTAGCAGGTGTCTTACTGCCATGCATCTCTGCATAGTGTCAAAGCTTGTACAGTAGTCTACAACACGTTTTCTCAAAACAAAAGATTGACAAATAATGTAAATTTATATAAACCAGGAAGTTTTCCAGATCTAAACTTACTGTAGATACTGTAAAAAATCTAGTGAAAGGACTTAGAACGCATTGCTTTCTTCCATGTTTAAAACTTCCAGACTGAGCATAAATTCTGCTTCCAGAAACAAGTTCTGCTAAGCTTCGATAAACAAGTTAATAAAGAGATCTTCGAAGCGAAACCCAAGAATTACATTTAACAGTATTGCATAGTTTTTTGCGTAAAGAAAACCTAATTCGCATGCTTATGAATTTTTATCTAACTCCAGAGCGTCTGTACTGCGAGAGTTTAGTGTAAACATCTAATGTTGTTCAAATGAAACTGTACATGAAGTAGAACTGCTCATCTTTTTTCTAAACGGGTGACAGTGACTTACTGAGGACCAATTAGATAATGAAATGCCTTTTTGTATGGTAGACAAGAAAATAAAGATATAGATATATATATATATATGTAGATGTAAACTACAAATAAAACATGTTTCTAATCATATTTATCAAGTGGATCCTATCCTATCCTTGTCAGAGATAAAAGCACCAGGCTATATATAGAAATTTTATATCTCAAGTTTTTGCCTAATTAGGCTTACTAAGCACAAATGCATACAATTGGCGAAAAAAGTGTAAAACCAAACAATTTATGGAAAATTAGTCGACTGGCAGTAGTTTTTCATATTGGTGATAGTGTAGTCATCAAAGCTATTGAAATTTTATAATGACAGCACAGTGAGAATTTTGAAAAAAAATAAGATATATAAATTATTGTGTATTTAGTGTCATTGTTTTAAACATATTTTAATGCAATCATTGTGAAAAATTATCTTCAGAGTTCAGAGGGATCATGGCGTATGTTTAAAGACCTTCAAGCTGAGTACAGCTTTGACATTGTAATGTGACTGTTTTACTATTTTATTATATTTTTAACAAAGAGACTATATTGTTTCATGTTTGCTTGAGGTGAACTGTAACTTTGTCTTTCGACGAGTAACTGAGAAAAAAAAAATAGTGTTACAAGTTTTACTTGACTGTTTCAAATAATTTATTTTTATGCCTAGTGTTCTGTAAAGTTACAAATGTTATATTATTGATGATAAATTTGTTGTTTTATTCATCTAGAGCAATGATAAGCACCTTTTTAATAGGTGCTGTGTATTATTAGCATATAATATAGTTTCAAATAAGTGAAAATATGTACTATAAGTGTGTGTTTCATGTATTGCAGACATCTTTCCTACCATATGCTATTAATTGTGCGTGTTTGTACATGTGACAAATTTGAAATAAGTTGAATGCTTAATCGAATTTAAAAATCTTCTGTGAAGACCTAGAAGACAAAACATATCAGTCTTCAAAACTGCAGTATGGTTGATTAAATACGTATTTTATTAGTTGTTAACTAGATCCCTAGTTGTTAATTTGATCTTCCTAGTTTACTTACTTTTAGTATGGGAAAAGAGTATATTTCTTATTTGCAACCTCGGGTTTCTGCAATATAAAAATACAAATAGTTAATAAATATAATTAACAAACAAATACAAGAAAAAACTCATTGGAAATAAAAATCACAAAGGCAAAACACATTGTGTTCAAACGTCCTATAATATGTGAATAAAGAAATTTCGTGTTCCAAAGCTGTTTGAAAACTACAAAAAATATCCTTGTACATTTTATTTCTTTATTTGTAGGAAGTGATATTTACGAATATACGTAATCCTACAAAAATATCTTACTTATTTTGTGTTTCTTTATTCTTTGAATGTGTGTGGGTGTGTGTATGAATGAAGAGGAGCCTACTTTTGATTATTTATCTATTAATGACACCTATTTTTGGTCGATTGTGTTACCATCATATTACAGGTATCATTACCTAACTGAATTGTTGGTATCAGAAGATATTTACTTAAACCATCAAAGCCTAGCTACGTACACTGGCAAAATTACGCATGAACCAGCAGTATTCATGTTGTTTGATACATATCGTTATCCGAAACGGGAAAAATATTTAGAGTATTGGGTTGGTGCGGAAATTCTGTCGTTATTCGTATTATTCCATTCAAGCACTAGCCACGAATCAAGGAAGCCACTAATTCCAGAACACTAATCAATAACATAGTTTCCACCATTCTGCAGGACTGTCTCCCACCGTCAGGGAGCTCCGAGATCCTTTTGTGGTAAAAATCCACCGGTATCTGGGCGGCGAAGAAATCATCAAGCCAAGAGTTCAGTGCCACGTCGTCGAAGAAGGATCTGCTACGCAATGCGTTTGACAGTACACGGAACAGATGATCGTCTAAAGGCGCGTGGTCTGGGGACTATGCCAGATGTGATCAGACCTCCACTCCCATCTCCTGAAGGATTGTTTTCGTCATGCTTGCAGTGTGAGGTCTGGCGTTGTCTATCCGGAGAATCACTGGATGGCGTCCTGATGGTCGCTTCTCCGCAATAACTGCCTGAAGTCGAAGCAGTGGTTCGTAATACAGCACTGCATTTATTATCGTATTCATGAGGAGTAGCTCAAAGTGAATAATTCCTTTTTGGTCCCACCAAATGGACAACAATGTCTTGCGTGGATGCAATTAACTTTTCCCACGAGGATGCAATTAACATTTCTGTTATTGCTGAGTCATTGTTTCCTATGTGAGATGTTGATGTACAGAACCATTTTTCGTCACCCGTGACAATTCTGGACAAAGAAGGTTAATGTTGTTAGCGGGATGAGTAATGGCGAGAGAGTAAGGAAGCAGAGATGGCTACACGTTGGCCTTTGCTGTTGTTGCTGTGCATGTGGGTAACCCACGCACCAAGTTTCTGCACCTCCTCCATGAAGTGCAGTTACCTTCCGACATTTTTATGGTCACAATTCTTCTGTGTGGCAAATTCCCGTGTCGTTTGGTTTAGATCCTCATAAATTAACGCATTCAAACGGTCCTAATCGAAGTCCGATTTCCGTCCAGACCGTGGGGTGCCGTTCAAGTCAAACTGTTCTTTCTTGAAAGACGCATACTACCTTTAGGGAGTTCTCTCACTAATGCGGCATACACTGCATAAATATTTTTGGTGGCCTCCGAGGCTGGAACACCTCAATTAAATTCAAACAACATAATGTCCCAGAAATGTTCCTTCTTCTCGACTTGACACTCCATGTTCAATCAACTACAACAAAATAGCAATGCATTAATGTCGATGGTTCAACCTGGTATCATTCCAGAAGGCCTGTAAATCATTTAATTATCATAAGAAAGTAAAGCACAGAAACAAAAATTAGCAGTAAAATTTGTACAGTATTTTATCTTTCCCTTTTTTTAAAAAAAAATTGAAAATCTTGACAAACTAAAACTTCTACTACTATTTCTAAGATATTGATAGCAGCAAATTTTCTTTTCCTAGCTTTAAAAAATAAGAAGTGTGTTACAAGTGCTTTTGTCGACTTACCAACGTTAATGACATTTGGACAAGGGTGGGTTTGGAAATGGACTACACAAATGCGGAATACCATATTTGTTTTTACCTCTACTTGCTTTATTTATACACAAAGAGACATAAAAAATTAAATGAAAAACTTCCATACACATTCTTCTAATACAAACAGTGATAAAAAACTTGGAATCGTTATCACAATTTTGTAACGACAAAAACAACTAATTCCATTCGGAATTATTCTCAAGTCTTGAAACGATGACGATCGAGAGAAAGTCGAGACTCCTTCCGGTGTACACAAGAAGGTTGGGTATAACTGATTCGCACTGCCCGAAGCAAACCTTTGTTAGTTACTGTGAAAACCATGTTTCATGGTAATTTTGAAGGCTTTATAGTTACTTTCCGAACAAACAATTGCAAGGATCATTCCAAACATATGTGTTTGTTGGTTGCAACATCGAAGACTGGAAACACGATAACAATTATTGCTCTTAAAGTTGCATTTCACTTCTGATTTTCATGAAATTTCCCTAAAACGAGGCGGACCACGCAAGGACTCCCTACACAAAGTCTACAGAAAATAACTACCAATTGCTGAAGCCTAGTTCCAGAACCTCAACAAAATATGTAATGATTTAATCCATTCACGAGAGCACCATGGATTTTATGTCTCTGGAAATGAATAGCATTGTTCGTGATGGCTTACCTGAATCCGTTGGAGATAAAGATACTTGTAAGTATGAATACTACAATATTTTTCAAAGGTAAATAAAGAAAATGTCATACACACTTTCATACATAACAATTTCATATGGTAATTCTAACATAAATAAAGAAAATATCAGTCTTGCATGATGTAAAAGGAACCTCAAACACCTATATTCTTTACACGACTAATATACAATGAAACACCCTACTACTTAAGAAGTAGAAGCAGTAGCTACACAGGTTACCAATCCCAACAAAAATATCTAGAATGGAAATTTAAAGACGTGTCTCTTACAAACAGCATACATGGGGCACATTTCGTTAGTGTCATGATATGTCCACAAGTAAAACCTGATTTTTTCGGGACCTTCAATATTTAATTGCCTTTATCTCAGAAGTACAATTCTACATATTCTTGGTTTTGGCATAGTAACAATGATATGATCTTCTCCTAGTCGAGTCAATATACGGTCATACCCCCACAAAATGCCAACAACAGATTTGTCAAGAGTTTACGAATCAAATGAATGCACTGAATAACCGAAAGAAAGTCTACCAAAATCTGATCATCAAAAATGAGTCAACATGGCATCAATTTCAACATGGCCGAAGCACGCCGGCCAGGAAATTAAAAAAAATTGCACTTCAATTGGCGCGACTTTGTGAACCACCAAATTACCGTAAAGTCACGAGTGATACACTGTTAGAAACCTTATAGAACGAGGATTTTAGAGAAGTAACATTTGTTCCTATTGTAACAAACCTGCTTCGATTTACCCCTGCGCTGGATGGAACTTTCTGTAATTAAGGATTTCTTGCGAACAAGCCTCTCCACTGATGAGTTAACAGAAAGTGTCATACAGCAAAGAAATACATCTAGTGATTTGTCACATAAGCAGGACCCTTACGCAAGACCCCACAAATAATTTGCTCTCGCTAGAGGTAATAGGTTGAATTGAAATGCATGAAGTCATTTTTGTATAAAAATGTGTAATGAACAATTAAAAAAATAACATACAGTTCTATACAAATAACTCGAAACTTGTGCTGCAATATCTTTCATATTTAGACTGATATTCGATACTTTGAATATTTCGATACACAAATCTGAATATAGTCGAGCCAAGTCGGACATGCACTTTACATTTAACGCAAATCATATAAATTTTAGTTTGTTAAACATTCTAATCTTACGACCAAAGCAAATTCCAACATGTCACTTAAATATTAAATTTCCTCCAGGAATGCCTACAATGAATTAAATCCATGTATCCTTGAGAACAAATTAATCTTCGAAGATACTCGTACAAAAAGGCAATTAATCAACCATGCGATTATCCGAATCGCGAAATGGAGGATCTCGCTTTCAAAGACACGTGGTATTAAACTAGGTTCAAACCCTACTACGCCCTCTTCAATTCCGAACAAAAATTATGTTTAGAATTAAAGCAGAACTGGACAATATTAGAGCATAAACTATAATGCACTCCTCGCGAAATATCCTTGCAAATTTTCACACAGAGATCCAATCGTCCACGTGGTCTCACTCGAATAGACTCCCAAATTATTCCATTCGCGAATAGTATCGCCTAAGAATATTTGGATTATATAACGTTCACCAATCCTAACTAACTGATGCAACAAATATAGAAACCTTATGCAAACTAAGCTACTATTGATCCAATCAAGGAAAGTCAAGTGTAAGTTACCGGAAATACCCATGCATCCAGACCTGGAAATTCCCCGCAAGAAATTTTCTAGCTTGCTGCAACTCACCAAACTGTTTGCGATTATATTGAACATACAAATTAGAAGCGTAATATAGGTAACAAATGCTCTGATAATCAAAATTCTATCCTTCACACGCACCTCTACGTTAGTAACTTTCCAACATGAAGCAACTCGCCCTTTGCGATGTCAAAACGTAAGTCGTCATTAACTCGTAGCAAATATGAAATATTCCAAATCCACACTATCCATAATGATATCTCAAGGCAAATGTATAAACTTCCTTGCAGAATACCTACGTACATGAGGTAACACCAATTCGAAATTAAACAAATTCTTAAATATATCAGAAGCATGCCAGACACACATGCTTCGCCTATTATACCAAGCTTCACCTACAGTAGTTAACACATGCTTCCCCTAGTTAACCAAAATCCAGAATGACGGCTTAAGGCCAGTCACTCCTTCAAAATTGTACTTCGTAACTTGGCCGTGAGGCAGCTCTGTCAACACAATTGAAAATAAATTCACTTTTTCTTCCCAGATGACTGCATTATAACCTTTGCCATAACAAGCTAAACAATTTACATACCTGGGGAAACGAATCTACAAAATTATCGTTACACATTACCCTCCCCCACAGGCCAAAATAAATAAACATAACATAACCAAAGTAAAATATCTGGGAAGCGATTATTCAAAGGCGAAGTTCAAAATTCAAATTGATAAATTCATCACTAGAATAATTTTAAAAAAACTTATGATGATAGGTCAAAATTCACTACCAATCACTCCTCAGATTAGCCATCCCTCATCACCCAATCCATACACTCGATCTTTCCCAATTCTTTTTTGAAAAAATCTTCGTAGTTTAAAAAAATAAGAATTGTGTTACGACTGTTTTTGAAGATTTCCCAACATTAATGAAGCTTAGACACTACATATTTTCACTCTGTTTCATAGATTTTGGTATTTACTAAGCCTTTTGCTGCGATATTCGACTGTAGTCGAAACAAGAACTGTTGCCTTTGTTGCATGATACGACTATCTTCAATTCAGTCGTGTTTCATGCATTTGCTTAAATTGTAATCTTAGGCATAATCTTAGAAGATTCTCTCTAAATTTTGTATACCAAGTGACCGGGAATGGAACTTCAAAACTCCGTTCTGAAATTCGTCACACACAGAATTTTGACAACACACATAGAATCTAACAACACGGAGAGGCACAAATGCGGAGTAGACGATTGGTCTACAACCCTTTTCCAATTACCAGCATAGAGGGTGACGTAAGGTCACCATACACGAGCTTTAGAATCAATTCGAAACAGAGAACTTCCCTTCAACAACAAATATGGAGCAGACGTTGAGTCTGCGGCCCTTCTCAAAGAAAGCACCCACATAGAGGATAACGTAACCATTCTCATATGTGAGATAACGAAAACAAACGACCCAGTGGACTTTGTTCAAACCAATGGAATAGACGTAGAATCTATAGACCTTCACAACAACACTCACATAGAGGATGACATATGGCCACCTTATTGTGAGCTAAAAGACTGAAACGACCAGAGAATACGATCACAAATCGACAACCAAGAGCTGTTTCCAAATACGACGTAATTCACACAAATCTACTCGCTCTGTAGTCCCAAATGGATCCAAAACTTAGTCACAAAGACATTAATGGAGTGGACGTGAGATTCACGATACCGCAACATTTTCACTCATACAGAAGATAACGTAATGATTAACGTGTATGAGTTACTTAAATCAAAACAACTCGAATTAACGCACCATCCGATATCAAAATACCGGGTGCTGAAACGATGTGACTGACCTACCAGAGAATGAAACAACACATCAATATACTTCGAAAAAAAAAATGATCTCCACAACAGATACACATCATGAAAATTACAAATTTGATTTTCACTATTCTTCGCCGACAAAGATTCCCTGCACAGAGGTTACCGTGACAAGTAACTTGAGCAAACAAATGCAATAGAAATATGTAGAGAGGTCACGCGTCAGGCAAGACATACATATTTCACCTACTGCCTTCCCTCCTGGAATAGGGAATGAATGTTGCGATAGCACTTGCGACAATAGCTACCACCCACTTCCGTCCACAGTGCTCTTCGAGAGACGTCATCTGGCAACTTATCGAAACCTCAACAAAACAAAACCGCCGTTTCCCTCGGAATCTCTGAATTGTCATAAAGGCTAGTTTGGACGGAATAAATTACACAAACAATTACTCAAAACAGGGAGAGTGGACTTCAAACTGCGAATCTCCAGCTTGCTCATGCCGGCCGTGTATTTACCTGAAACTGCAACTACTCAGGTTCTGCTTCCTCGGACTTGACCACTATCCGAGAGTGGTCACTCGGCACTCGTCCACTATATCAGGACGACCAACAGGCGACGTATCAGTTTACAAGTCACAGATTAAGAGAGAAATAGTGAAAAAGAGCAATAGAACGCAATAGAGAAAGAGTGACGCTTAAACACGCCCTATATAATCTTCATTCCCCGCCACAGAGGCTACGAAGAGAATCGAACCAGGATAAAGAAAGCGTTCGTTCCTTCAAAAAGAATTCAGTTGCTGTTTAAAAAAAAGCAAGAAACACGCCAACAGTAGCAACTTCACATCCCCTCTGTCGTCGACCTCCCCTCTCCTATACACATCTCACCTACGCACTGAAGTTTAAAAGATGAAAAGCAAAAAATAAACGGGTATCGGCTGAATCGAATCAAAGTTGAAATAGAAATTTGATTAGCCAAATATACATATCAAAACAATGAATAAAAATATAGTAATTAATCATACTCCTTACTTCACTCCTTTGAACTCTAGATTCAGATTTTTTTGGATTATAAATTCTCAGTTAACTGGAAAATTAAGTTCCAGTTGGAAAGTACAAGACGCAATATACAGTATATTTCGCACATTTCCTCTGTAGGTATAGTTCTTTGCTCCTCTGAGGCAATATACGTATATTGCTCTCTTTTCTCTCATAGGCATATGTTAACGATGTCCCTTCTTTCATCTGTGTAATTTTACAAGGTATTACTTTACCTCTCGAAAATATTAATCTGTTTCCATTTGGGAGAAAAGACGTTCTATTCTTAAAATCTTGGTTTCGCCAAACTCGGCTTTGTAGTGTGTAAGCATCCAATAATTTTATACTTACCTAACCACAACAGAAATTCCAATTTATGAAACATTAGTGATAACCCATAAATAGAAATTTCCATAAATAGGCTTGATTAAAACATAAGGCTGCTCATAATTAATCTTTAGATAAAAATACTTTATCTTGAAGAGGTTCCGAATACCTATATTTCATATGTATAGTCCAGCTTGAAAATATAAGGGAATATCCACTCTTTTCCTTCCTTAAATCTTCCTAATCCTAATTTCTAATTATACTACTCTACATAAAGTTCAATGAGAATAGATGAATTCCTTTCAAGAAATATTAACGTTTTTATTTCTTTTTTTTATTATTTATAGATATATCACAGAACAAAATAACAAAGTGAAAAATGCACTCCTTAAGAAAATCTTAAAAATTTCTTATAGGAAGGAGAGTATCTTATTTTTATCAATGGAAATAATTAGTTATAATAGTACACCTTCTGGGGAAACCTTCTATGTAATTTTGGATAATTATATCCTTCCAAAAATCAACAGAAACTCTTATTTGAATAATTTGAAAATAAGAAATAATTACAAACTGTCACCTATTTGACCTGATTTTCTCTTCTCTTCCTCACACTTTTTCAATAAAGGATACAAAAGGGCAGGTATACCGAAAAGGATCGTATTAATATTGTAATGGGATGTGGTTCATTGGGTCAGTATGTCGACTTGACTACAATGTAAACAAACCACAGACAACAAACATTACATAATGCTGAATAAGCGTCCACAAGAAGCAGACGACACCAACACCAAGCGGTAAGACTTGGAAACACTAAATATACGCCCACAAAAAGGGATATAAAAGGCCAGTCAACTACCTCTACAGCAGCAATTTCAACCAAATTTCAACCTTCTTCCCGGAATACGGATCGGCACCGTGGAGGCACAACTCCGGACAGTATTACAAACACAAGAAGACAACGAACAGGACCTACCACTAACTACACCAAATGAAATAATGGAACTGGTTAGGACATTAGCAAACAAAAA
>JAGDQP010059029.1:0-12450 GCA_022664845.1 Lepisma saccharinum | reverse complement strand
TTATGCATCCACCTTATAGTCCGGACCTGGCACCGAGTGATTACCATCTGTTCCTGTCCATGGCGAACACGTTTGCTGGTGAAAAATTCGCGTGAAGAGAGGCTTGTGAACATCGACTGTCTCAATTTTTTGCCAATAGGGACAAGGGCTTCTATGAGAGTGGCATCATGATATTACCTTCCAAATGCCAACACGTTATCGAACAAAACGGCGCATATGTGACCTAAATCGGATCATTCTAACTATGGTAAGTCAAGCCTTCAATGTCATGCAAAAATAATGGATTACTTTTTACTACACCAGATATAAACCACTTTAAAAATAAAATTATGCGATGAACTGGTATCGAACCCGGAACCACCGCATTACAACTCCAACGCCTTATCCATTACTCCACGTAGCCAACTATCTGAGAGCTCTTTATATCAATTCAGTACGCGAGTAACAGACGCTACTAATTATGTAGTGTTCACACTCCATGGTTGTCCTCTCTGCAGACAAGTCTCTGGCATTTTGTTCCGTTCTCCCAGCACTTCTGTTTGTATAGAAAACAGGAAACAATCTGTTTTACCATTTACAAGTTTCGGAGAAAAATAGCAGCTCAACCAGTAACTGTTGTTTTTCATCGGTTGTAGCAGTCATAGCAATTTATCCCATGTAGCAGTGAAAAATAGCTGCTACGCTGGTTTTGCCCATCTCTATTTCGCACCTATTTTTGAAGGCTTTACTAATGTTTTTTTTTTGCTTTCTTTGTGTATTGTATAGATGCGCCATCCCTTCCAGATATAAAATCAGGCATAAAGTAGATTTTCATATTTTTGGCGTTTATTGCCTTCTTCAAACTGCCGATTCAATTTGTCTCAACACGAGCAAATAAATCGTCATACAAATCAAATCCTGTGTTTGGCTCAAAATATACTACACAGATGATCAATGGTTTCCTTCCTACTGTAATTTTGGCAATAATACATTCATATTTATCATCACATCAATAAACAAAGATTGTAATTTTCAAGAGCAGCGACAACAACCCCCCCCCTCCTTTGATTTTCCAGATTTTTTAACATTGCAGTCTTGTCTCAAAATAGTGTATCTATTGTCAAATAGTTCACTATCATAATGTGTTTCATTGGTCCAAGTTTCAAGATCGTAATTACATCATAATTATTTGATATAACACTACAGAAAAAGTCCCTTGTTTTCCCCGTAAAGATCGACTGTTTTGGTAATATCATTGAAATTGTTTGCTTGTGGGTATAGGTCCGTTAGAGTTGCAGTGTCGGTGTCCTGGTAGTCTACAGTCCAAACCCGGGCATTTTGACCCTCTGACTTCCTGCAGGACTGACCGCTGCCGTTGCCAGCTGTATTCCGTCCTCCGGGCAATGAGCACCTCCGAGGCTGTTTCCTTACTTGTACTATCATGTGATAAGAAAGGAGGGGTGCAGATATTTGTCTCGCCACGCTGTCTGCTAATGCGGGTTGGTGATTAGCCCATCATTCGTTCGCCAAGCAGTTGCATGAGTACTAACAGGCCCCACGACGTGAACGTATGGATTGGACATTAGGCGTCTACCCCGGTTCGTTCCTTTAAGCCTTAGCAAGAGGAATTAGGAGGTCTCCTCCCAGTTATTGGCAGAAGCCTTTTGGTTTATTGCATATATATGACCGCTCCGCTGGTCTAGTGGATCATGGGGTCCCGGGTTAGACCAATATTTTTTTTCCTAAGCGAGAAGTTCTGGAACGGTGCCCACCCAGCATCGTGATGCAACTGGGAAGCTGCTGTGAATAAAAGACAGTGGCGATCACAGTTGAGAGCTTCGACTCTCCTCTCCCAACATGTCTGGTCAGCGAGGGAGCAGTGGACCAACTTTTCCCTCCGGGAGAGGCCTCATCCAGTATTGGATTGAATATGGCTGTGAATTATATATATGAACAGATTGATAGTGCTATGAGTTTTCATATTAGAGTAGTACAAATTCTATTTGCTGTGCCTTTTCCTTTCTCAGAAGTGAGGAAGAAGGCAAGATACAAATTTTTTGTCTTGTCTGTTATTACTTTTCATTGAATTGTGATGAAGCACCAGTTCGACTATTGTTATTTTTCACTCACGTATATCTCTGCAGCTACAGCAATATTATAAAATCAAAGGAAAATACAAATCAAAAGTGTCCTCATCTTTGGGAATGTCAGTTTATCTAATCCTCTACTCTTTCCACGCCTCGCTTCTTTCCTGTCCTATTCAGTCCTTTCGTATTTATATGCTTTTCCCAGATATTTTGCGCACAAGGTTTCAAGGACAAAATATAAAAATCCTTTGCCTCTCAATTCATGGTATTAAGCAAATATAAGCTATTATTTCATTTAATTAGCTTTAATCGGAGATAACTCATGCAGTACGCTACTAAATTGTGAACCTTCCGTGTTTCCTACCAATCTTTGAACATACGAGTTTTTTTTTTTCCTGTTGTATAGTGTTTGTGTTCTTTATTGCGTCACATAATGCCTTTATTGCAAAGAACATTCGCATTCAGGAAAAGCTCGTAGACGCATCAGCAAATACAGTATTTACTTCTCCCTTCTTAGTATAGCATCTGTAAACAAACTATTTACTTCTCCCTTGTTAGTATTCAGACACCTGACAAAATTATCCCCTTGCTCCTTTTCGGAAATTTTATTTAGAGACTCATCGAAATTCACTAGATATTCATTGTATTTGACTCATTAAGTAACTGCTTATAGAAATATGAACCAAGGCCATACACTGAAATATAAGCAAATTTTGTTCGCTGAATTGCATTTTTGAGATACTATCAGGAAACAGGAAGCGGAAAACATACTGTCAACAGGACCAGTGGCGTAGGTATAAGGGGGGATATGGGGGATATATATCCCCCCCCTTGACTCTACCTTTATGAACTTGGAAGAAGAGTATTTCTAGAAGAAAAAAATAAGCTATGTTTGGAAACATAATTGTTAGTTAAAAAATTAATTGTGAGGGTGGTAACAGTACTATTGCTTACGTCCGTCCCGATATAATTGTAAGTTTATTTATAAACAGACAATGGTCGTATTGTACATTCTCCGTTGTAGTTTCACATTTAGGTAGATGTGGTAAATAACTTTTAGGACAGCCAGTAAAATAAAAATTCTTCGACAATCATATCGGTAGCACCAATAAGAAAAAAAGACGATTTCTATAGACAGTAATGAAGAATGTAGTAATTCCTGTACTGAGAGTTTCAATGAGGGTAGAAGGAAGAATTTTTTTCAATATAAAACATTTATAATCTAAGGGTGAAGCAGTTACTTTCTACGTAGAGAAGAAATAACTTTAACATACGTCCTCGTTACATTAGATATGAATTATAAATTAAAATTACACACATTGAAAAGTTTCTTTTGTAAGACCTAATGTGATCTTTCAGATCATTACGCAGAAGATAAATTTTGGTAAATTTTATTTTCTATGGGGAATGTTAGTAACTTTTGACTTCTGCCCGTCACGATTATACGAGGTCAACGCTTTCGCAAACATCCATGCCTTAGGTAGCATTCGAACCCACAACCTTGGAGACGATGGCCTAACGCCTCAGACCACACGACTACCTCGGTCGGCTATAAGGGAAGAAGAGTAGAGAAAATCAATTATTGACATTTGCGATCAAGTTTCAATTAAGGAATTTTTTGACTATGTAAGTGCAGCTGAATGATTTTCTGCATTAGCGGATTAAATTCTTAATACCACCTCCATGGGAAAGCTTCGTTTTTAATTACGTCAATGATGAGTACGTGATTTCTTAAAAAGCAGTTTATTCACGTGACTCAGTAACAATCTAGCAGATCTTCCCCTAAGGTGGTGTTGGTTAGGAAAGTTGTGAAGAAACAATATCGGGATTTAGCGAAAATAATTGATCAAATCTGATAAATTTAGTGTTAATTGCGAGATCTTATTTTATCAAGAATATGATGGAGGTAGCAGTTTGCTACGAAATATAAAAATAGTCAAGACATACCGTAATAGTACCCTGCTGTGATTTATGTACATTGTGCGACACGATCACTCAATGTAGGAGTATCTAAGACCATTCATATTCGACTGATATTCAATTATTTCAGATCAAATGGAACACTTATATTTTATGTCCGCTTACGGAAAACGCATTTTTGTGGGATTATGTAGAGTGCAAATGTTTCGCCTCTAACATAAAAAAATTTAAGTATGAGAAGACTGATATCAAAGTATAACACAATCCATAATTTTAAAGAATTAACCCAATTTATGTTCGAAGCAATTATCCAAATTTCTTTATTGAACAATTTTCCAAGCTCACATTGAAGGCATGTAATGGATTTAATACATTTATAATTTATTTGCTATCTTTATTCCATTAAATTAGTATTTTGCTACGATTACCCGTTGTACACATTCTTACAAAAGGAACACCTTCACTTACTGAAGCTGTGAATAATGCCAAAGATGCTGTTATAAAGTTTGAAAGAGCTAAAGCAAATTGTCTGAGGGAACACAAAGAAAGTCGCAGTATATTTGAGTTTGGAAGAATCTATGAAAATATTTACAAAAATAAAAAAAATGAGCTCTAATTACGGTATTATACTTGCTCTTTCACGCATGTATCCCGAATTTTCTTAGGGTTTTCACGGATTTGAGGGAGGTTCAAGGAGGATCTGGATATGAAATTAGATAACAAATACAATGTCTTTTAAAATTACATCGACAAACTTCTGGAGGTGATTCCTCACACCAAAAGAAGACGAAAGTTCCTCAGACAAATGTTCAAAATGTGTATATTTTCGAAGCTACAGGATCGCGAAAGCATGGGAAAATGAACTTCAGAGTTTCATGTATCCAACATCACGAAAAGTAGGGCTGATGTGGCATGGTACCGTCAAAGACTTTAAATCTACACTATCCCAAAATGCATATGTCAAAAATCCACAATGGGCGCGCAAAGGATTCCCCAAAGGAATTAGGAGATTCCCAGAACTTCTCTAAAATAAAGATGGGTCAAAATGCGCATGAATGAGAATGTTTTCATCAGGAAACAATAATTTGTTTGCGCCAAGCCGATATCTCAAGTAAATTCCATACACCGAACGATTTTCTTAGAAAAAAGAAATGCGTGGATGCATAACAAGCAGGAGTAAGAATTGCATAATTTCGAATGTTTTGTTTATTTGTTATCGATCAAAGAATTTGAATACTATTGCCCGATTGGATGCAGGAGATGACGTGTGCCATCTTTAATTACACGGGAAGTCTTAATTCATGCTCATCACGAGCTACCTCTACTTCAGAAAAGTTGCGGAATCCCCTACTTCCTTTAAGGAATCTCTTGCGCACCCATTGCGGAATTTTGAAATCTGCATTTTCAAATAGAGTAGGTTTAAAGCCTTTGAGGGTACCACGATGTATCAGCTCTACTGTTTCTGGTGTTATATGAAAATCTAAGGTTCTTTTTCCCACGCTTTCGGCACCCTGTAGCTCCGAAACTATGTGCATTTTAAAAATCTGACAGAGGAACTTTCGTTCTGTTTTGATGTGAGGAATCACCTCCAGAAGTTTGTCGATGTAATTTTAAAACACGAAGTGTACAAATAAATGGGAATTTCGAAAAAGTTCTCACCCTCTAAACTCTCTGGTTGTATACGTCACTGAGCTGTATGGAAGAATAATATCGGTCTAGAATATCTAATACAGTAGCTACATAAATCAACTTCATAATATAGTACACTATAATCTAATACAGTAGCTACATAAATCAGCTATCAGAAATGATAGTATGTTACAAAAGTGTTATTTCAGGCTTTAAAATGAAGGAACTGAACACGAAAACAAAACTCTCACAGTTAGTAGAATTTTAAATTTTCTTTGTATACAAAAAATATTCTACACTAATTGCAACTTTCGAAAGCGAAACTAATAAAAGTGCAATGGAAGCATATGAGATTTCCAAACTTTTAAAAAGTGCTTCAGATTTTGTACAACCTGACCTATATCTACGCCAAAGATTATATTTTATACTTTGTAATAAATAAATGCGTATATCTTTGGAAAATTAGAACTTTCAAATGTGTCTGAACAGACTGGTAGTTTCACAAAAGAAAACTGTCATCAAGGTGAGCGTATAAGCATCAATAAATGTTGGTCGAGAAACTCTTCGCCTTTAACAAAATTCATATATTTCAAATATGGCCAAATTTGTATTAGAATCATTTCTGAACTAAGCAGACTATGCGGATATGATTCATGCATTTATAAATTTTCCGCACAATAATTGTGCTGTTCTAAAATTATAGAAAAAGTCCCGAAATATATTATTAATAAATGGGTTGGGTTGGGTTGGGTTGCATAGCTGCCAAGGATATGATGTTCTAGATATCCCCCTCCCTTGGGAAATTCCTATCTACGCTACTGGGCAGGACTATGAAAAGAAGTAGGCCATGTTGTGTAACAGAATACAATAAACAGATTACTTCAGATTTCGTAAAATTTTCTGACCAAAGAAACTTTTTTTGATTGCAACTCCCACATAAATTCTCGATGATTCCACATTTGTAGAACTGGTATAACTACCATTAGTATTTGGGGAATCAAGTATTGTATTTTCGACAACCAATATAACTGATGATTTTACTACATATGTGTAAGACAACACTCGAAGTTTTCTTGTGCAATTCAAAGATGAAATACATTCCACGATGTTGGTGCACATTTACGAATGCTCCAAATTAAGCTACTTTCATAACTGATTTGAAGTTTTTTTTATCCTTATCTCTACTTATTTTTCAGTCAAGGTCATAACTATTTCTGATTTGTTGGTTCTTTCCAAATTAATATTTTTGAGAAAAATTCCAGATTATCTATAAAATTCCTTGACTTTTCCATGACTTCTCCAGGTTGAACCAATTTTCCTGACTTTTCCAGGTTTTCCAGATTTCCATTGTCGAGTCACTACCGTCTTTCAACCCTCCATCTCCAGTAGCAAATACGTGTTTCAAACGTTGATAAAACCGTTCAATGTCCGCCTTTTCAACGGTTTATTCAACCAAAAAAAGTTGAAAATGGGGAGTACACTCTTCCCCTCTCCCCAACCATCCTGTCGAACTGTACATTTTCTTCTGTCCCTACCAGACTGCTAACACTCACTTCATTGACACTCCAAACTCATCATAAACTCAACACTACAGAGCGGAGAGCAATCTCAGCTCAACTTTCGGATTCGGCCGTTATTATCCGTGCTGCTGACAAGGGATTCAAAACAAGAGTCATGAATTACTCTGACTACCGATCCGAAGCCGTTAAACAACGTTCCGATCCTACCTTTTACCGCTCCCTCAAGGATTCCATCCAACCCTTACTCAATAAGATCCTCACCTACCTTCAATCGCATGGACCTCATGAAGGGCGAGTATTGGCTCTTCTACTAAAAGTATCCGCGTCTTTCTTGACCAACATCTCTAACCGTTCGTCCGGCTCTCCCTTCCTATATCAAATATACCAACCACTTCCTCTTCATAATAAGTCCTCATCGTGAACAACTTCTTTGAAAACCATAGTTATCTGCAAATCAAGAGAACAGTCATAGACCCTTTCTACGCCAACTTTTCATGGGAGGCCTGCAGACAATACCTGAACTCCACATATATCAAATCTTTTACCTGGCTTCGCTATATTGATGTCTTTTTTTAATCTGGACCCACGGTCAAGAGGCACTTGAAAAATTCCTCCAAGACCTCAACTGCACCTTTCCCGTTCACTTGATCCATCTCCAGGGAACACACAACTTTCGAGATGTGGATGTCTGGATCAAGAACAATCGACTTGAGGAGTTTGTTCTTGATTTCTCGCAATTTGTAAACAAAGGAAAATCGTAAAACTGGACATCCGTGCGTCGAAATTAAGGTATTTATTTGCCCTGGGAGAACCCCGGGTTGTTCCTCTCCCCACATGAAGTCTGGATCCTCACCTCATGAAAAAATTTCGGTGTTGGCTAAACCACATTGGAATCGAAGAAACAATGTTATATTTGTAATATATTTCAGTCGTCATTAGAAAAAAATATAATTTGGAATTAAGAGAATGGAATGATAGGATAGATATTGTTCGCTATGGAAGTTTACGGATGGAAATACACTGTAAGAAATTACTACAGAATAATATTCATAAATGTTAGATTAATATGCGAGAAATAAAATTTTAGTGTTGAATTGGATGAAAATCCAATTATTTTCTTTTAACTGGGATGATATGAATAGAATCACTATCTATGATTTGAAAATGAATACAAGGCACGGTAAATAAAGATATGTTATGTTGGCTTTACTATATTGTAAAATAACTTTTTTATTTTTCATCACCGAGAGGAAGGGAAGGAAATGTTGCATCTCTTATCTTGGAGTGATAGAATGTGTTTTGAAAGATAAAAGACGTAATATGAATATTAGGGAGAAATGTTTTAGAGGAACTGTGTGGTCTGAGAGAGGCGATAGTATAGAAACATTGACAATGAATATTGAATAACAGAATGAAGAGGTTTTTTTTTTTTCGTAAAATAACAGAGAGGAAATGGATGTTACTTCTCGTCTCGTAGACTGGGATAATGTGTTGGAAAGAGGAAAGCAAAATATAAATAATTGATGGAATACCTTAAAGGAAAAGTGAGTGTCTACCATGAGTGTATTACCACCTAGATAATCTTGGAACTAGATATCACGGAAACTCGAGTAAAAAATACTCGTTAAAACAAAGAAAGTAAGTCTCTGTTTATGATCACTGGAATTCCGTTACCTTATGTAAAGAAAGACCATATTACGTTCCTTGCGAGAATGTTTCTGTTTATGAGAAACCTTTAAGAAACGGAAGAAGGCAAGGGAGTGTGAATTGGGTTTATGGCTCCAGATGCTAGGGAATGGTAACTTTGCAGCTACAACATATGTGAGGTGTTATTTTTTCGCCGGAAAAGGAAAAGGGGGAGAGTCGAATGTCTTCATATATGAGATCAAGGTGGAATAAATAAGCAGAAAGAAACAAAGAAGTAAACAAAAGAAGTTATGAAAACAATTTTAATTTATAGGTTTGCATATGCTGGCGGAAGGAAAGTTTATTCCAGCGAAATATTCCCATGAGACTTTGTGTCTGCCTGCAAAACAGAAATGGTTTACATCCGGAGCATTGCTGTATAATATCAATTGTGTGAACTAGGGGGAGGAAGATTAGTTATTACTGTGTTTTGAACGAATCAACTTATTGCCCATCTCTGTCATAGAAGATTGATCTTAATAGGTAAGAACACAGATACTGTACATTACAGATATTTTTAATTGAATATTTACATTTCTCTCGTAATAAAATATTCTATTTATTTGATTTTATAGGCAGAATTCCGTTTTCGCGTTCACGTTTTTAAAGAAATCAGTCAGTTTGTAACCTTAAGGGATCGTTGACGTTTAGTTGAGTAGACAAAATGGAGGACTAGCAACC
This sequence comes from Lepisma saccharinum, assembly GCA_022664845.1. Lineage (NCBI taxonomy): Eukaryota > Metazoa > Arthropoda > Insecta > Zygentoma > Lepismatidae > Lepisma > Lepisma saccharinum. The sequence goes on along the minus strand of JAGDQP010059029.1, from coordinate 2,948 downwards.
AGGGCTTAAGTTAAAGACATAATGCAGAAATTGATATGGTATGTGAAGTGAAAGCTACTTGGAATTTAAGTGTAGTTTCTGGTTTGCTTTTGTAGGTTTCACCTTAATATTTTATAGGAATTGGTAAGATATGTTTTAAGGAATTCGTGTATATAGAGAGAAAAAAGGGGAAAGAAATAGCTTGGGTCTAAATTCAAGACAAAAATACGACATAAATATGATATATGAACAGAAACTGACTCTGAATTTTGTATTTTACATTTTGTTTTAATATTCTAAAGTAATTTTAATAAACTGATGCATATACAGAGAGGAAACAGAAAAGAAGCCGCTAAGGGCCTAAAGTTGAGCTCGTTATTAACGTGTAAAAAATGAATACTGGAGTTACTAACAGTTTAAAATGTTTTTGAAACATATTGTTTGCTGAATTTAGTGTATATAGAAATGATTCATGTCAAGTGTATATCATGTGTACAATATATATGTATAGTGTGTAGTTTTATTATGTGGATAAACTCAAAATGTATTTTTAAGAAACTATATTTGCTTGCGAATATGGTCCTCTATATTATCGAAAATATTAGACTTGACTAATATAGCAAATTTTGAATTTTATTTATGGCTCTTAGGCATCTAAGAGTAAATCCGGGATAGGGTAAGTGAGAGGATTCGGGAAGGTGCCGGCCAGGGCCTGTATTAAAGGTACTACCCTTGTATTTGCTTGGAGCAACCGAGAAAAATCTGGAAAAAGCTGAGTCAGGATAGTCGGCCGCTTGGATTGTACCCAGGCCTCCCAAATGTACTACCATAAGGTATTTTAACTTTTATTTATGGCCTCTATGCTCAGGCCATAGGGTAGGGGAGAGGATGTTGTAAGCCAGTCGGCACGCTACAATGTAGCCGGTTGTGTTTCCAGGTGTAATTGAAGAAAACCCTGGAAAAACCTCAATCACGATGGTCAACAGTTTGAACCGAGCCCAGGGCCTCCCGAATACGAAGCCAACGCACTAGTATAAGGAATCTAGGTGGTAAATATAACTAATATATTATTGTGTCAGGTCGGTCTAGGACCGTCAAAGAGCATACGTCCGCAGTCTTTTTAAAAAATGAAAATATTCTCTTGTGAATCACTTGAACTAGGTGAACAGAACAAGTATTCAATGAAATGGCACTAAGGCATTACTAAACAGAGGCGGTCGGTAGCCACCATGTTCCTTTTTTCCTCTTTTATTCTAAAAGAATGAGACAATAGTCTAGTTCGTATATTTATACGAACTAGACTAGTATAAGTGATATGAAATGAAGATTAATGTTCAGAGACGTTCAAGATGGTACCGGCACCCTCCCCCAAGATTTGTAAAAGAATGGAATGGTAGGGACTATAGAAACGTGAGAGCTTTTATATGACAGAGGATATAAAACAGCATTAAAACATTGGTCTATTGCAACATTTGGAGATCCGCACGGCCCAGAGGAACACTGTTGAACATTAAAAACATTGAATTTTTAATGGTAGAAACTATACGAACGTGAGAGATTTTATGTGGAAGAGAATATAATACAGCATTAAGATATATTTATAATGAAACTTTCGGAGGAACACTTGGTCCGGAGGAGCGCTGGTGATCGTTGAAAATAGCAAGTTTTTAATAGTATGGACTACAGAAGCACAAGTGATTTGAAATCAAAGGGAATATGAAATAATATTAAGCCAATATTATACTTTGATTATCAAGCGGCTCTGTGGTTCTCTAGGGGAGGGCTGTTCGAGTTTCAAATGTGGATATCGAAAATCGGCTTTTTGAAAAATCGAAATCAGTTTCGAAGTATCAAAAATCGAAATTTCGATTAAAACTGAAACCGATTTTTTCGATTAAAAATAGACAGCAATATTTTCGATTAAAATCTAAATCTATTTTGTTGATTAAAAATCGAAACTGATATTTTCGATTAAAATCAAAACCAATTCTTCGATTAAAAATCAAACCTATTTTTTTTTATTAAAATCGAAATCGACTTTGTCGATAAAAAATCGAAATCGAGTTTTTCGATTAAAATAGAAATCGATTTTTGCGAATAAAGTCAAAACCGATTTTTGGTTTAAAATAAAAAATGCTTAAATCAAAGTAAGCCTAATTTATATATTAATAGTAAAAATCAATATTGCAGGCGAAACTGTGTTAAATGAAAATTCAAGTTTTCTGTACTCATGACGAAAAAAAAAATAAGAATATTCATTAAAATTTAGTTCATTGTTGTATGTTAAAAACGTCCTTACATAGTTGATAGATAATTCCTAAAATCTCTAAATTTCGCTCTACCATTTTAATTTGTCTTGATTTTCCAATTCTACTTCCCCCGTTGGTAACTATATGAAAACCGCATTTTTTAAATCAAGCTGAAATCCTTAACAATGCAAAGAATTATGTTGCTTTGTGTTTTACACATATTATTATTAAATAGCACCACGTTTCTTTCCTTCTTTGTAAATTGAACAACCTATTTATTCATTTGTAAATCATACCCTCTGCAAAATTTGGAGAAAGAACTTGTGTTATTTTAGTCTTTACAGTTTAGCGATGTTCTTATTAAAATGTAAGTATGGAGTTTAGTATTTGTATGTGCTACAGGCAAATAACCTATAATTTGTTGCTACATAGAAATTACAAGAATTTTTTAGATTACAACATGGAATACCCTTTCGAAATAGGCAAGCAACATGTTCAACAAAGATAAAGTAATTTTCAATATACAAACAAAATTGAAAAACTGAACCTGTGATTTGAAGTCAACAATCCCTTCTCTTCATAAATATTACGACTCCCACGAATATGATAAAATTGAAAATTGAATCTCAATTTTTTTTAAATCAATAAAAATATAGTTCTTTATAGTTCTTTATAACAAATGCAGCAAAAATAACATATTTGTAGCAGCGAAAATAACAT
>JAGDQP010059028.1:0-12450 GCA_022664845.1 Lepisma saccharinum | reverse complement strand
CTGGCTTTAACTAACCTATTTCACTGATGTTCGTTAAGAAGCAAAACAAGGGCTTTTGCTTCTTACCGAAATGATTTCTAAAGTAGAAATGAAGAAAAAAGGTCATTTTTTATTTTTAAAAAGAGAGAAAAAAAATACTGGCCTGAGGTGGGATCGAACATAAAATCCTTACAATAGCTCGTTAGTGTTTTATCCACTAGACCATACAGGCCGACACTCGAAGACGGCTTCCGAGTCGAGTGACGCTGCGAGCAACAGCTAGTAATAATAATTAATTATAAGTTCCTGATCCCACATACAGACCCCTTTGTTTTTAATAAATGTAAAGCACGTTTAATCTTTTCATATTTTACTTCAAGCACACCACATTTATACTCAACATCCAATGGAAGAAGATCCCTAAAGTCTCTAAGTTTCGACATATCATTTCATAATTGTGAATTAAAAAATACAAAATGGATACAAAAAAAAATCAAAAAAAATCAGCGCCACTCCAGCTGAGCTGAGAGGCGTCGAGTAGGTTCTCCTTCCTATATTATAGACCTGCCGGCAGAGTTCTTTTGCAACGGTATGCCGATACTTTAGTTACATAAATTCCATCGTTTTCCCACCATCAAGTGCTGGGGTTTGATCTGGGTTTCGCCTCGATGCCGACAAGTCAGAGAGCGACGGCGGCCTGGAAATGACCCGACGACCAAACCCCACTTATGGCTGTACGCTGCCCATTCCCCATCTATTTCCTGACTACTATATCTGGGTTCTGCCTATCCCCGACGCTGGCCCGACCAAAATCCCCGACCATTTGCCGTCTTGGTCGGCATTTGACTTACTGGGTTTGAGCGCCTATAACTACGAAACTAAGCAGATTTCAGAATTTGTTCAAAGGAATTTTTCTCTTTTGGTTTGATGTTAATAATGACCTCCCGAAATTTGGATAATTATTTGAAGAAACACCCTGTGTACAGTGGTCACAAAAGATCGACGTTGAGAATTTGTAATGGTAGACAGTGGTTGGATTCAGCATTGAAAGTCCCTAAAGGAGTTCCCTTTTATCCAATCTAGGTCTAAAACTGGTTCTTACAGCACACTACATAAAATATACAGATAGCAACAACGTCTAAGAAAACAAGCGACGAAGGACCCATACTTATTCGAAAAGAAACATTGCACATCTTTCTCCTTCGCCTCTTCTATCACGATACTGTATGTCTCAAAAGTACCCGCTCTTTTATAGTAGGTAAATATAAAATTAAAATACATACAGACCAAAGCTAAAATTGGTCACCAGGTCAATAGTACCAAGTTTTAGACTAGGTCTATGCTTGAGACCAGAGCTGAAACGGGTCACCGGGACAATAAGTTCATTCAGGTCACGTTTCCGTAGCCCGTAGGACAAAATAGTATGTTAAACTATTTCCTTGACTTTGAACTTTTTTTTTATAGGGTTGACCAGGACCGAAGATGTTACTCCCAGAGCACGAAAAATAAGATGTCGAAATTCTTAGTTAATTACATTTCCCAGGCCGGGTCAGCGGATCAATCTACTCTTTCGGGTCAAATTTTGGACCGGTTCTCCGGGTCATTTATGTTCGGGGCAGGCTGGGTCACCAAAACTACCCAGTTTCAGCTCTGCTTGGGACCAGGTCTAATCCGATTTCGACCGAGTGAACCAACTTCAATTCAGTGACTTGGAACGCAGGGCAGAATTTTTATCCTTTCTTGATTATACACTGCTTTCTTTAAACAGAATTTACTTCAGGGGGTGACCGAGTAAGGGGTTTTACACAAGTTGCCTCATGGTTGTGCAAATAACCGAGGAATAAAGTAGTCGTGTGATCTGAGGCGTTAGTCAGTTCCCGATCATTGGGTTGCAGGATCACGAAGTAAGTGTAGGCCTTTGGGTCAAGACCGGATCAACTGAGCCACCGGATAAATCGGGTCAGTTAGAGTAGAATTTTTATTTACAAACTGTGTATATTCCTGCGCAACAGTCTCACAGGATCACCAGAGAGACTGTATGGCTGCTTATCGGAAATGAGAAAGGAACTCACTATCTAGATTATTGCAGGCTTTCTGCAGAGGTACTAGTTTTGTATTTAGAAATGTATTGTTGTTTGAAATATTGGATTGTCTCTGGCAACACTGTTAGTGGGAAGTGACACTGAAATATGTCTGTTTCCTCTGTGGACCTCAGTACGTCATTTTCAACCAAAATGGGCAATGTTGCAAGTGCGCGGAAAAATTTGTTAACTTGACTTCATTCGGTAACTCTGAAAAAAATTTTAAAAAAAACATGATCCCTTTGATTATTTTCATGTAATTCAAAGCTGGTAATCAGAATTTACCTCTTTAAATGTCAGGGTTGTCAGATGTAGTCAAGTTGTCAGATTATTCTGAATACTTTCAACTTTTTTCATTTTGTTGAAAGGATCCAGTGAGGTAGACAGAGGTTAACAGTGTAGATCACCCCAGCCATCTTAGTATGACCTTTCCATTGATTTACACGGGAATTGTTTTACTTATTTTATGCCTCTCGAAAGTAGAATATTTAAGTTCTGCTTTCACAAAATTTGACTTGGTGATTATTTTGGCTCTTGTATAGTTTGGGTTTGTGAAGTTTCTTCAAATATATAATTATAATGTATTATTAATAGTTTGCTGTATAAATCACAATATGTTGACGGAAAATTATACTGTTCGTGTGTAAAATATTGCATTTTTATAAAATAGCATGAGTAAAAGAGAACATGACGATAAACTGGGCGAAAACAGAAGTTTAAAGTATGCTCCTGAAAGATATAAGACGAGTAAAACAATTCCCATCTAAATCAATGGAAAGTGCGTACCAAGATGGCGGGGGTGATCTGCACCGTTAAACATCTCCCAGTGTTACTTTCAATCAGTAGGGTTGCCAGAGTCCTTGTAATATTGGAAAATCTATATTTTCGGAATACAACATTAATACCGGTACAGGAAATTTCTAAGCGTTTAGATAATGTGTTTGTTTCCTACGTTCCGTAAGCAGCCATGCAAGTTTTCTTGTGGCATCGAGAAAAGTTAAAGGGAAAGGGAAAATAAACAAGGAATGTCACAAAAATGATTTTTCGAGAAAAAATTGTTTTAATGTTGAAAACCTCGTAAGTTACAATAGTTCGTCACTCCTTTTGAAGCTTTTTCCATGGATAGTTATACATCTCAGCTCGTATAAAATATTCCGTTCAATAGTAACACCAACAGAAAGGTTACAGAATCTGAAAAAAAAGCCCGAAAATGGACATTCCTTGTTTTCCCCTTTACTTTTCAGTTTTAATCAGTTAAAAAATCATTAGTTACGTGCAGGATTATACACAATTTCCTTAGAAATTAAAAAAAAACTTGTTTGGGACACATTTTTTTTTTACAACCACAGCTTAGTGATGAGTCATGTTTCGTTGGTTAATGGGTATAAAACACTAACATCGCCTACAGGACTAAATTATTACAGCAAGAACGATGTCTTCATGTGTTTCAAGTTCAATCCAATAGTTACCTAATATGAAAGAGTGGGTTGTGAAATTCTTGGGACATCCGGTAGATGCTGAAGACCAGACTGCAATGTAATGAAGCCTGAGATGTGAGAATACAAGGTGTATCGAAACGACGAGGGAAATACACTGATGCGCTTTATTTTAAGAAAAACGAAAAAAGAAAAAAAACGAGGCATTTCACAGCAAAATCCAAGATAAATTTTCGTCTTCTTTTAGTGTACGCGTGTACAAAGTTTGTCCATTCGTAATGGAACATCCTATATAACCTATTGAATACGTTGGGTGCAAATGTGAGTGTATCCGTTTTTATTCGGACATACTTTGATGAAAGTGTAAAACAAATACATAGAAAAGGGATTAAAATTTGTCTCAATTAAAAGGCAAGAGTATGTATGATTAAGTGGTAACTTTGTAATCAAAAGTGTTCCTATTTCGAATCCCTGTGGAGGCACAAGTGGTTCGAAGCCCACGTTAAACTTTCAAGTCCCATCTTTAGCACCTCTTTTAATCCCGATAGGAAACAATGGAAAATCAACATCGGTTCACCTTGTCCAGGGGCTTTTCGTTTCAGGACCTGCCTTCAGGACAGAACACATCATCAAAGGGTAAGTAACGTACCTTTTCCCCTGTTTGCAAAGTCCTTTTGTAAACATTTTCTTGATATTCAATGCAAACAACCTATGTTTGTAGATCCTCAGAGAGTTTCACTTTTATCTTGATTTATAAAGTGATAGAAATAAAAACGTCATCTGGTGACTGTGATTGAAAAAAAAAAAAGAACTATCAAATCTTCAAGATTAACAAACGGGTAGTTTTAATGTTATATCTTTCTGCAAAGAATTAATAGTGATAAATACAGCTTAAATCATGAAGGTTAATTGTTACATAATTTATAGTGTCTAGATTATCACTTCCACAAAGAAGTGAAAAAGAATATTGTGGCCTCGGAATATATTTTAATCTCACAAAGACAAGTAGGAAACTGACACCACCCAACCACCCACATGTTGCACATCAATTGAAAGACTGAATATAGTATAATGCCAAAAGATTAGATTGCCTAAATATATCTAGTACAAGTTATGGCCGCTAGAGGGCCAAGAGGTTTTTAGAGTCTATCTCGTGTTCTGCTCTTCTTACGAGTGAAAAGATATAACATTAAAACTACCCGTTTGTTAATCCTTGAGCTCTCTTCATAGCTGCCACCACTTGTTCTTTTGAAACATAATTTACTGAACTACGAGGAATACATATAATCAAGAACGTTGATTGTTGATAGAGCACGACCCGAAATAGAGTCTTAAAACCTCGTGGCCCTTTAGAGGCCATAACTCGTACTAGATACATTTGAGCAATCTAATCTTTTCGCATTATACTATACTTAAAGAGACCTTTTAACTGACGTGCAATATGTGTCTGGGTTAGGGGGTGTCATTTCCTTACTTCTCCTTGTAAAGGCAGATTCTTGTAGAAAGGGACTGGTTTTTGGGATGTACTGTTATAACGGTAAGGGATACACCGTTATATACCCCTGTATGTATACGTTATTTTAAATTACTGTCGGTGCAATTTTTTGCATTGTGTAATCATGTTTCATATAGACAAATGTACAAACAATCGTCTAACACGATGAACTCAATTCCGTGTGGCCATCGTACAGTGAATCTGGCCACACTGAGCGCCGATGTTGCTGGAAAGAAACAAGTGACAGACTAAAAAGAAGTAGCGCGCAGTGTTTAGGCGGCAAGAGATAGAACGCTCCAAACCAACAAGAAAGTACGAGGACACGTAGAAGATAGACGTGACAATCATCCATTTATTGTGCAGAAGAAATACAGTAGTGAGTATATACAAGTCCGCATGTCAGTGGAAACCTCATAACCGTTTGTGCGGTAGCAGAAGAAGAATATTCTCCCGACAGCGAGTGAAGAAGGAAAGAATGCTCTTCACACAATATTCCCTGATTAACGTGAACTACGTACCACGTTTCTGACAAATGTCACAGTCCTCCAATGTGCAAGTAAATTGTTAATTGATCTTGCCACAATACGACTTCTCAAAGAGCAAAAAATAGTTACAGTTAAAATCGAGAAAGTGCTTATTAAGGTTGTGTTGTAATACGAATGTGCAGTAAAAAGTCCGGTCCTTGTGAAGTATATACAGCACATTAAGGCCTGTGTAAAGTAAACTACAGCCATTTATCAAATGGATCAAGCTCTTAATATTTCGTCCTGGAGGCGGTAAAGTAAAGTTTGTTAATGTGTAACAGTGGCCTACATCAGGCGACCTAATTCACCAGTTATTTCTGCAAGCAAAACATAAAGGGGTGTATGAATATTATTGTTTTCAACGAGAGCGCGGGAAAAGTACATGAATGTGTGCAGTAAGTAGCAGTTATCTCCATCATAGTTTCCCTCCATAAAGCGCAGCAGCAGTAATAGTCCCTGTTCTTTACTTAAGGAAGAATTAAAGTGCATAGTGAGTGTTATACAAGGGCACCAGTGTATTTGTGTTGAGAAAAAGCCATTTCATAGCCCTTTTGTGTATCCAAAGGTTCGTTGTGTGACAAGTGTTAGTGAGCAGCATTATTGGCGCCAAAACACATCAGAAATTAGTACACCTCTAGGCGAAATGGTAGCCACCTGCGTGTGGCAGGGCCAAGATATTTTGATTTCCCGCCAGAGATTGAGGAAACAGTGCAAGGGATATAGTGTGGTTTATAGAACGGCATTACACGTGAGAATCTAGCCGAACCACACTAACGGATAAGTCTCCTGCGTGAGATGGGGTCCGCAGTGTTTATTAATGCACTCCATTTTTTATTCTTTTGATTTATTATTGTGTGTAGTGAGTAGATTTGTCGTTTTAAAATATTACTTAAATATATTCGTAAAAATACCTGTGTTGGATTTTTGAGCGAAGTTAGCTTTCCGTGCGTGTCGCGCAACATTCGCGCCAAGTAGTATGCGAGGTTAGTACATGATAGGTAAGGTTTCCTCCACGCACAGCGACGCAGAATTAATACGTATCTGATGCATAACCAATGAACGTATTTGTTAGGCACAGTAGTAACTAATTGATGCGATTTAGTTAAAAAAGAGAAAAAAATAATAAATAATAATTTTGGCATTTTCGCACCAAACGTTGTTTCGATACTTAATAACTTTGTATTATTTCATGTAATTATTCCCGGCATGACCAGTCGACGTGTAATAATGTTGTTAAGTATAGTGCATGATAAAGATTCAAGATATAAGTAAAATTCGGTACTTTTAAAAACATTAAAAATAAAGTTATTATGTTTTTTGACAAAATGCTCTTTTCATGAAGCTCATTAGTAATAGTGATTGCATGCTGTATTAGTAGATCACATTGAGGATAGTTAATAATATCCTTTCGCAGCTTATGAGTAATCAAAATAGAACAAAGCATTAACTTCGTAAGTATAATTGCGTTCCTTGTTAGATATTCCGTCCTACCGGGGCCTGGATTGTGGATTTGCGCGGTGGTCAAGTGGACACGTACGTCGTACAGTAGTTCCTGTCTTCCACGTTGTTGCTCTTGTTCAGTCATGGCCTCACCCCACATGTATTCGTCATTTTGGTAGCGAAGGCTGTCTTTTCGATTTCAACGGGAAGATTGATTCGTTATCTTTCATCCTTACAGAGTCACGAAACCCTGTTGATGACATCAACCCCAGTAAAAAGAGAGACAGTCACACTGTACAAGCGGTGCTCAGGCTAACTGAAGTATCTCCAAAATATCAGAAGAATGTTTGCTACTGAGTGAAATTATATGTATAAAGGTTTAACTGTCTTTTTTTGCCAAGCTAAAAAAATATCTTATTTAGCGAGTGTTATGTGTTTGTACCGCAATACATACATTAGCCCTTTATAAGAAGAAATAATTGAATTACTTACCGAAACAAAAGTAAATATGGAATTGCTGACCCGAACAACAATAACATAATGAAATAACGGTAACCTTGAAGAAAGCCAACGAACGGACTAAAAAGCTTACGAAATACGTGCAAGAACTTTTTATAAATTTATTTAAGACCTTTAGACATCTTTTAGTCAGGTCGTATGGGTATAGATGGGAGAATTGGTGGAATAAAGAAAGTTGGAGGAAACGGGAGAATCCCGAGAAAACCCATACACACGGTGTTTGTACAGCACAAAGACTACATTGGAACGAGCTGGGATCGAACCGAGATGAGCGCTCTACCAATGAGCCCACCGCGACCTGAGACACATCGAAAAGAAAAGAAAAGAAAGTTCACCCACTTGATTGCACAAAACGAAGCAAGGAAGTGAGTCACACTAATTAATGTTAAAATATTTGCTGTGCTTGCACTTTACGCAGACACTTCAGTACTACTATCTTTAAAGGATATTGCGTTTTAATTGCAGATAAGTTCAAAGAAAGAGTAGTGAGTCTTGTAAGAAAAAAATCTTCCTAACAATTGTCTTTCTTTGTAGCCTAATCAAAAAGCTGAATTCTAAATATTTTTTTTGTATTTATTGTTTTGAATAAAAGAATCCAATTATAAATACCATTGATACAAAATAAAGTTTTATCGTCAAAGTTACCATACAGCACAGGTACATTCTAGGAATATGCTACGAATATCCCCCTGAGAGTATTGGAATATCCGAAGGATATTCTGAGATATTCTTAGAACATGCGTAGAATATAAGCGCATATCCCAAGGATATTCCAGGGGATATCCCAAGTATATTCTACGAATATGTGGAGGACAATTTTTCTTTGGGGATATTCTCAGAATAATCCATGAATCTTCCTGAAACTTCAATCGAGAATATTCGTTTAATATTCTAAAAAGTATATCCTAAGAATATCCCTAATTTATCCCAAATATTCTGAGACATTGGACGCATATTGTGGATCTAAAAGGGATATCCCTGGGATACCCTGTGCTATGTGGGTTGGGTTGAAATTATTATGGTTTATTTTTATCAATATCAATAATTATAAAGCATTACTGAGCGTGATAAAGCATCAGTGTTCAGGTGATAAATGTTTCTGTCTCCACATTTTTGAAAGTAAATCTAAATTAAGCAATAAAAAGTTTAAGGCACAATAGATATGGGTTCCTTTCAGTTGGAGTATGATATTTTCAAAATCAAATTTTAAACATAGTCTAAACTTTGTGGTATTTGTATGTGCCTGTTGTGCTACCCATATTAACAATTAAAATAAGGTCAGGTATGGCCTCCGACATTGATCCCCAGTGCAACACACGTTGATTAAACGTTGATGAAACTGGGGATAGTAATACAATATCTTCAAATTATAAAATTTTGAACATTTTTGTACCTTTTTACACCACCAAGGAAAACATTTGTGCCAGTCTAATATGACCCGCAGGAGGGATACAAATTTTGTACTTAGGTACTTATGAGACATCCCTAAATTCATAAATTATTATGTTCAAAACTTTATAATATTTTGGGGATAAGTTTCACAGCAGGGTCCAAAATTTATCCATATAAATTTACAGGTGAAAAGAGATTTCCAAATTTGATAAAATCAGAATTTTGCCTTATTGATGTGCCCTTTTCTGAATCCAAGAAAAGAAAAAAAGAACTTTGGCATTGAAGAACTTACCTAAATTAATTTCCATAATTACCTAGTACTGCATTATCTCATAAATGCGAATTTAAAAAGCTGCGAATTCACTACTATTTTTTTGTCACTGAGAAAGTATGTTTATTTTTCAAATATTGTCCGAGATCGAGGACCAAAATCTGACCATAAGGATTTATTTTGAAGCAAAAAAAATTACGTGTACTATTTGTTTTGCTCTTCTTCGCCACCAAGAAATAAAAATGTACCTTTTATAAATGATACCTTGAGTATTTTTATGCCTGAAACGAAAACATAGTGGCACTCAACTAAGGTTCATATAAGTGATTAAAATATTTTGCCCTGGAATATTACTTATTGTGCCACATCTTGAAATCCATTATTTTAGTTTTTGCAAGTTTTTTACTATCGATGAACCTTCTCCTATCACGAAGGATTTTTTTATTTCTGAAACGTGGAGGGCAAATGGATTATAAATTTGGACATAGGCATTCATTTGTACTGCAAAAGTTTGAAATTCAGAATTCCTATGGTCTCCGCGTTTTACACTAATATAATGCAAGAGAATATTACAGTAAAATAGGACGCGAATTTGAACCCAGCAACCATCCGTCTTCATTAAAATTCCTCCAGAGGCTTTCCTCTGTAGTACCTCCAAAACATATTAACGTCCTTCCCACACTCTATCCCTAGCCAATCTAAATTTCATTAATTCGAATCAATGCAGATATGCTCTGGTAGAGCTCCAAATTTAATTCTAAGCATTTATTTGGAGGTATTGTCGTCAAATTCATAATAATATGGTCACAAAGTTCTGTAATAATTTGTGTCCTTTCATACCCACTATTTTTCTCACTAATTGAAATGTAACTTATCTAATTTGTTTGGGATATGTTAGAGAGTTTTTGGGAGAAAATTATTTTCATTTGTAACAAAGCCATAATCTAGTGATTGCGCCAGTACATTGCACAAAGTTTACGTGGCCTCCAATTACTCAATTTCGATCCGGAAATAACATAAAAAGCTTGGGAATAGTAATGAAGATTGCGGAGTACATTATCTTCGTTTGTTCGTTTGAGGATATAACTTAAACTGGTGATAATAGGGAATAACTTCAAACCTTAATTATTCAATTTAGATTTTAAAGCAAACGTGAATCATTTGAAATCATATAACAATTTCTGACAGACATAAGCAGTCACATTATTTATTACTGAGAGAAAGATATACACGTATTGGACAAAATAATGAAAACACTTGTGGATGGCGGAACAATTTGGATTAATACAGTGTTGGTCCACCTTCAGCATGCAATACAGCTTGAATTCTGCACTGAATAGACAAATACAAGTTCTGAATGGTGATGAGTGGAACTTGAAGCCATTCTTCATGCAGCACAGCCTCCAACTCAGCTAGAGACAAAGAAGGTGAAAATCTACGTTGAGGCCGAACCCTGATCTCCAAAACAGTACAAGAAGTTCGATGATAGTCAGGTCCGAGGATTGAGCGGACAAAGGAAAATGTTGAACCTCATCAGCATGCTCGTGAAACCACTCTTGAACAGGGCCAGTGGTGTGAATGGAGGCATTATCATCGTGGAATATGGCATTCCCGTCTAGAAAAGGTTTGCACCATTGGGTGGACCTTGTTACCAGTGTTCTCTATACACTGCTGCTGTGACTGAAACGTGTAATATGGCAAAGGAGGGGGGGATGCCGAATACTAGGATATAGCACCCCAGACCATAATAGAGCCGCTACCATGTTTGACAGTCGGGCGGAGACAGCCCATATCGTATGCTTCAGAGGGGGTTCGCCAAACAAATACGTGTCCAGTGGTGGGGAAGAGAGTAAAGGTTGACTCGTCAATCCACACGATACATTGCCAGTTCTCCAACGTCCAGTTTTTGTGGGCATTGTACCAGGTACGTCGCCTTTGAACATTCTTGTCTATTATTAGGGGTTTGGGAATAGCAACACGCCCATGGATACGAAGTTTATTCAGTTCCCGCCTCGCTGTTTTGGGTGAAACTGAGGTGTTTAGCTGCAGATTATGTTCTGTAGTCCCTTTTCCGGTCGTTTTTTTCTTTTGAGACGTCACAATCAGCTTTAAGACTCGGCGGGTCCTATCCCTCAGCTTCGTTTTTCGACCATTATTGTGGTTCGCCGACTCTGTTTTACAGCACGCTGTGTATGCGGCCATGGTTTTCGCGACAGTGCCTTGTGTTACACCGCATAACGTCGCTATTTTGCTCACAGATGCTCTAGCTACACGGACATACAAATTTGACCCCTTTGACTCTTCGTCAAATCGGACATACTGGTCACTCACCACACCTCGACAACGTCTACATCCACATTGCTTCATTCTACTATTAGTGCAAAGTCCATCCTAGCTGTAACAAACGAGAGACGCTTGATTTACGCAGTGTTACCAAGCAGAATTAAAATATGCCCCACTTTTTACAAATGTTTCCATTATTTTGTCCAGTACTTGTATCTTTAACCGTTCTCAAATTATTGTACATTTGAATTTGAGTATAGAATCTCTTTTATAGCTTTTATGCAACAATGGCTTAGGTCAGAATAGACGTAAGGGGAGTATGTGAGAAGAAAGTCGGTCACGGATTAGTTTCGAAGGTCCTATCCTGACATTAACTTCGTGAACTGAGGAAGAATTCTGGATAAACATAAGTGAAAATGACCGTACTGCGACTGAGCCCAGAACGTCCTCAAAGTGAAGCTAACGCTGGACCAACTAAGCTGTGACTGCCCGGTAGTTGTTATAAAGAATATCTGACGAGGAAAGTTAAATGGGGTGACCACTAACTGAACCACGCGCCCGAATACAGCAGTGATGGAATTACTTATCTAGATAAGCACAAATAGATTAATCGAAGTGATGGGTGGTTCACCCCCATCACGAAGAATTTTGGAAGATCTTTATTTAAGACGAGTTAAAGGAATAACTCTCGCAGCGTGCGGAGATAACTTTTACCAGTCCAAGTACCACCAATAAACACTGAACCTATTGATTATTCGAGTATGCAATATTCCACACCACATCATTATTTTTGGTGTCTTTTGCATCCTACATGGTTGAGTCCAATGTGGATTGATATTATACTAATAGTAGGTGTTATCACGACTGACCTCTACTTTAAGAAAGGTAGTTTTATCACTAAAGAGAACAGCTAATACAAAAGTTGGCTGACTTCGAAGTTGCTGCAGAGTTTCTTGGAATATCTTGTAAAAGATAATAATTAGACGAGTGACTTTCTGAGAAATGTTCAGATGTATTTGGTATACCACAT
>JAGDQP010059026.1:0-12450 GCA_022664845.1 Lepisma saccharinum | reverse complement strand
TAGATGCGCCATCCCTTCCAGATATCAAATCCGGCATAAAGTAGATTTTCACATTTTTGGCGTTTATTGCCTTCTTCAAACTGCCGATTCAATTAATATGTATTTGTTTTCTATATGTATACTATTCATGTATAATCTGGATCTCACAATCAGTTTTGCGTACAATTTGAAGAATGGCAGCCTTCTGTGTTTCGGTGTTACGCTTTTTGTTTATTTTTTGTGTTCGACTCTCCTTTCTTAATACACTTTGTAGCAAACTTAATTTATATATTAAATGAACCTAAGGGTACATATCAAAACACATGTACAGATCTGAAGCAAGCGGATTTTATGAGTAAAATGATATTAATAAAAGATTTTAGTAGTTTAGAAAATAATGAAAAAGCTGGACTGTACGCGAATACAACTCGCATCATATTACTAGAACTCACCTTAGGGCTTTATCGCCAGAGAAGAATCTGAATCATATTGAAGGAAAATTTGAATTTAAGTAGGAAAGAGAACAAGCTGAACTTCCTCCGAGATTTAGAATAATAAACTACATACAAGTATTAAATCAAGTTATGGAGAGAGGGTAATTAATATGAACTTCCACTATGAAAAGGCTTTCGATTCGGTCTCCCTGACACCAATACTTAAACTAGTTGAACATCAAAGCATTGAAAGATTAAATTACTATGAAACATGACCTTGAGGTAGCTGAAAGGTTATAAACGCTTACTTTTTATAAACTCTGGTCACGGGTTCAAACTCCAAGGACGGTTCATTGAATGAAAGATCTACTTTCAGATTGTGTAAAATAATATACAACAAATGTCATCGAATCACATTTCAGTCAACTGGGGAAAATACCTCTGGTAATGTTGGGCAATTTCAAATCACTACGAGTTACAACACTGATTTGCAAGACTCATCTTCTTGTATTAAAGACGGAAAGCTCCGCACTTTAATATCCAAACGGAGAGAACAAGTTTGACTTACCAAAAAAGCGAAATATTGCCATTACGTTTATAATAAACATGAGTTTATTGAGGAGAGTTCTAGTTTTAGAAATGAGGCAGTGAACGTGAGATAATAAGGAGCCATGACCTTTCAGCTTTCGGACAGAAAAGTATATAGAATTTTTATAATTATTGCCTTGAGTACCATTAAAACACGGTGACACGATTAAGTACGTGTGCATGCAATACTAGCAATAAACCATGAGTGACGATGGGAAGCGTTTAAGTGGTGCTGCTTATAGAAAAGCAGCACTAGAAAAATTAGGAAAACAACAGTAAGTAGTTAAGAAGACTGCAAAAACTATTTAACTTTTTCCTCGAAAACCAGAAACTGCACATGGATCAGGATCACCCTGATAGCAATAGCCACGTGGAAACCCAAAAAAATCTGGACGAACGATAGAATTGTCCCAGAACAAATTAGACCCAGCTAAAAATATCATAATGCAGTAAGAATTTGTAACTAGCGGTGAAAGTGCAACACCAACAAGAGAACAAAGGGGCGATGACTTAACACTCCAAAACCGAGTGTAAACTTAAACATCTGTTGAACTGGTAGACAACAAAGATTTTTTTTTCATTTAATTCCTCAGAGGACCAATGATAACACTCGAGAGAAAGTCATAAAAAAAAAACAAGATATTTTAAAGTTAGATTTTAGCCGTTCTAAAAGCCCAATTGGGGGCAAAAAGGTTTTTTAATCAAACTATGTTTAAAACCATCTTAATCAATGAACAGGATGTGAAACGATCGCACCTCATGTACTTCGAGACTATTGGAAAACTTTTACGTATACCATGCTAACCTTTTTGGAGGAATTTCAAAGTTAGCAAAAGAAGGCTTCGATGACTTGAAACACGAAAATGAATGTTTTTAAAAAGCCACGAGAATCCATCAGACCATAGTCATGCGTATTAGTAATGAAGAGAAGAATGACCATAGCAGGAAGAATTAATTCTCAGCTTCTGACTCAACTATAGGATGAAAACAATTACTGAAGAAATGTTTTAAAACGAGTAGTTGCTGTTGTTATATACCTAGCTACTGCTGGTCTACTTTAAGAGGGCATTAAGCGAGATTTGGGTCATCATATAATTGCGGAAACTTTATAATGTGTATAGAGTTGATATCAGAATTTGACCCCTTCTTAGCGACCCTCGTTTCTAAGTATGGCAATCCAGGTCAAGGTCATACCTCATATTTGTTCTCCACCAAGTACGAGGAATCCCCCCAAAATCTGATGTGCCGAAAAGTGACAAAGGAAATAATAGCTGAAATAAAAGCAGCAAAGTATTTTACTTTAGTGATCGACTCTAAGAAGAGACTTTCCCATTTATGAAAATGGAGCGCTGATAAAGTCGAAAGTGGCTCGGTATGAAGATGAAACAAAAAGGAGAAGAGACGAAAACTCCAACCAGATGAAAGCCGAGAAGGAGAATTAGACTTGATTAGCAGAGAAAACTTACAATCCATACTTACAAAGCAATAATTGACACATTAAGTAAGGAAATAGAAAGAAGAAAAACTACCGTGAGCTCAACTCGTTGTTTGGATTTTAATTAGCGCTAGCAAAGAAGACCCTGACTCCAGTGGCGATCCGTCTCTTGGGTTCAATGGTTCACTGAACCGTTAGGTATTTCAGAGCAGTAATAATAACATTAATTCACTAAAATATTTTTTTGTGTGTAGAGATTGTTACTTTTATAGAAATGCTGTCCAGTGGAACGTGAAAAATGGTCACTTTCTTTTTAGTCTATCGAACGTCTTTAATAGTGTATAACTCTGTGGCTGTTTTCCAGTTCCAAAGCTTTTCGCTGGTTTCAAAAATGAACCTTGTACATGCAGCTGCACAGACTTCTTGTGGGCGGCGAAGAGTGGCGGGATAGGTGGCGGAATGGTCTCTTCGGTGCTGGAAGTAATGTCTCGCTGCATGGCTTGGTAGCTCAGTCAAGCACAACTACTTCGGTTTGTCGTTAGGATATCTTCGGAGATACTTCACTCAAACGACAGAGTTACTCTAAGTTGCGCGAAGCACAATGGAAATCAAATGAACGCAGTTAAACAGATAAAAAGATACGTCCATATTTTAACTTAAGAAATATATGTAAAATGTTTTTCTTTTCTTTAGTATATAGAATAGGCATGTACCTTGTGTATTGTTGATTAAACCAGAGTGAAATTATCATTTTAAAGAGACAGTGCAAATTAATATACAGGCATGTATCTTCAGTTGCTTCCTGTAGAAATAGTCATAAAGACAGGTTTCGGAACTGTGCTAGAAACACAAATAGAAGCATTTTCAGAAATATTTCTGTTCGTTTGTTTAGAATGAGGGTATCTTGAAGAAAAAAATCTTCCTTTTCAAAAGACATTATATGATCTGTAAATGCTCTTTTAGAATTCCGTAAACAAGGTTTCCGCCAGGATTTTCAGTTTTGGGGTACAAAGTCAAAATTTGGAGGGTGCAAATGAACTTGTCTACGGTTTCTATCGATTTTTTACAGCAAAAATTTTAAAGTTGAGGATGTCGTAGAGATTTTGGGGTGTAAACCCACTCACAGGAAGAATCTGGCGGAATTACTGCGTAAATATGTTAACATGAAGAACCCGGTTACTTACATCCAGTCATGTAATACAAGAATTTTCACAAGGTATACCAGCGATTGTTTTAGTTTATGAATAAGCGGAGAATACGTTGCAAAAAATGGCTGTGTTAATTCAACATTATCAGTGTCCAAGGGCGATCACCATTTGTTTCTTGTGTTAAATCAACACAACAAACGTTGTTGATCTTAGTAAGGAATTTGAATTTGAATTTTATTTATGGCCTTTTGGCATCTAAGGCTCAGGCCGGGATAGAGGAGGGGAAAGATGCAGGAAGGTGTAGGCCAGGGACTAACTTGAAGGTACAATCACGGAATTTGACTGATGTGATTGAGGAAAACCCTCCGTTGGGGAGGCCTCTTCCCGTTCTTGAGATAAAACAAAAGCAAACGAGTCGAGGTAAGGATTTTTTTAGGATTTTTAAAGTTCAAATTTACAACAGAAATAGATTTACCAATTTTCTACCATGAAGAAAAGATGGGTGAATTCCTGTACAAAGAAGCACCTTTTGTTAGAAGATCAGGAGAAGCCTCTACGTCGTTTCAACTAAGCGGTATGAAGGTCATGTGAATATATATTTAAAAAAATGAAAAGCTTAATACATAAAAGATTCTCTAACACAATTAAAGATCTGAATCGCATAATATCCTAAGTCCATCTAAGCAGCTTTTAGTTGAAACTAAAAAAATGTACATATCCACGTGTTTCAGGATTAATAAAGAACTTAGTAATTCGTTAGGCCAGCAAACATTCCATTCAAAGAACCATGGAGCTTGGATGGACTTGGGATGTTTTGTAATTCAAGGTTTCAATTGCAACTGTTTTCAGTTAGTTCTGATTAAATTTTCAAAGCATACTAATGATTTTTTCCTTTAGAAGTATGTATTTAAAATTAGTGAACCGCCAGCTTTTGGAGGCACGAGCTGCCACTGCCATGACATAAACACACTAATGGAGCGCAACAAGAAATTCTGTACTTTTTACGAAAAAGATCTACTATACTACTGATAATTAAGTGAACGAGTTTTTTCCTTTAAAAAAAAAAAGATTGGATGAACGTCCAAAAACCATACTCAAACATCACGAAGAACATGAGAACGAACTTCAAGACGTATACCCTTACGTTGACATAGCTCTAAAACCTTTTTGACGTCCAAGTGCTCAGCGGAAAGATCGTTGTCCGTCTTGAAAATGTTAAAAGCTACAAGAGATCTACCATAACTCAGGAACGTTTGAGGGATGTGGCAGTTTTGACTATCGAATCCGAGATAACCAAATGTTGGACTTTGATGATGTTATAGATTCATTTTCAAACTCTGCTTCACGAAGAGAGTTCTTTTAATTGCCAAAGACTGCTTATATTTGCCACCAAAACATTTGTAATTCGTTGCAGTTCGTTTTTTACTTTTTTTTTATTGTAGTCAAATGAGGTGTTCAAAATATATCCTTTTATTTTCTTTTGAGACATATCATTTGTGCATCAGTGTTACGTATCTTCTTGTACTTAATGTTCAAAGCTCTAACAGACAATGCTATTTTTTAATATTAAATGCTTTATACATGTGTACAAGTTAGGGCTCTGAAGATTGAGTACAACAGTGTCTTCAATATAAAGAGGTTCTCTGGACAACCCGTATGCTTAAGTATTACCGAGAGAGAGAGAGCGGGGGGAAGAAGAGGTATTGTTGCTGAGAGCGAGAAAATGTTAATGGAAAGGAAGTGGGACGGGGGTGACCGAGGAGGGAACGCCAATTTGCCGCGAGTCCTTAAGCGACAGAAGTGTAACATCAGCCTCTGACTTTGTTATTTACTGCTGGGACGGAATTATAAATGTCTCCATCTTTAATCCAAAATGGCCGCCCAAAACCCATTTTCCAAACCACTGAAGCTAGAGAAACGAAATTTGGCATGAAGACGTACCATCACGAGTAGGTTACAATAAATGGGGCCTCGGGCGTATGGAGAAGATCTGCACCATGGGGGCGCAGTTTCTCGGAGTCTGATTGCGATAAAGGAAGCACAGTCCCCCAAAACTTTACAAGTTGTATACTGTAGGCAGCGCTCCCAGCGAAGCAAGTGAATATATATTATACACTTACAAAAAGCTGTGAAATTCGAGGAAAATCACCAGAGGTGCAAAAAGTTCAGCCAAGTTCTTCAGCCCTAAAAAGTGGTAAAATGGGGGACGGATGAGCCAAGTTCCTTGGTGACAGCATGTAAGAGGAACACTGGAACTTGGGGGAAGGTGGTAAGGTTCATGATCTTCAAGTCATAAGGCTGGTGGAGGCCGTAAAACCAACCACGCTCACCACCACCAACCTAAGGTTCGAAGTCGAACATTATGAACATTGTCACCTCGCGCCAGGTTCCAGTGTTCCTCTTACATGCTGTCGCCAAGGAACTTGGCTCATCCGTCCTCTATTTCACCACTTTTTAGGGCTGAAGAACTTGGCTGAACCTTTTGCACCTCTGGTGTTCTTGCTCGGATAGAAAGAATGAACGGAGCAATAATATCTGAGTAAGAAGCAACAAAAGTGGAGAACGGAAATAATGAAGGGAGTGAGGTCGTTTCAGAACAAATTGTAACCGCTAAAGGTATTGGTGAAGTTGAAATAGATGAAATGATACTCGCCGAGCAAAAGAAATCGATGGAAAATGAAGCCTGCAGGAGGCAAGATTTTGCGAAAGCCATGAGTCATAATAAATCAGCAATCGCTTTAAATTTCACCAATGTGGCGTATTATGCTAATATGGCACCAGTATTTTTTGGAAAGAAGATGTACCTAGTGAAATAAAACTATGATATAAATTTTAAGAGCATATATATTTATTTATTATATCAGGTGTAGGAATATTAAAATCATTATTTGTATTGTTAGGGTTACATGCAGCACGTAGTCGACATAAAATCATGTAAAGAATTTCATTAATTCGTTGACAAAGACCTGGCAAGTGTGTTTCCCTCTTACGTACATGAAAGCTGATGACCGAAGCAAACAATAGCTGAACTTCCTGGATTGATTCACGCTTACGAGAAGAGCCAGGAGAACTGTCGCGGAATTTGGAAATGATGTAAAGAGAGGTAACGAGTAGATTGAGAAAAAGGAAAAACATAATTCGGATTTTGAAACAAAGAGCGTAAGCACCAAATTTGAAAAGTGGGAAAAGTGTACGACAGCCGAGACTCGAATACGCGTGCCTCGTTTGAGACGATGGAAGTCACTAAAAATCTATTTCAAAGTAATTTCACGTAATTTTAAAAAAGTTTAATAAATTTAGGTAAAAGTTAGTCTAATAAAATATAAATTAATAATAAAACTGTGTTTGGCAACATTATACCAAATCAAAATGTTTTATCTAATTAATAAGACCAATGCCATACATTTAAAGTTAAAATAAGTCAGTCTATTTCGACAGTAGTCAGTTCGGCGGCCTGGATCGGCACAGGTACCGCTAGCTTCGTCCTTACACTGTTCAGCTCTGCAGCCGATCACAGACAAATAAACACATTTTAGCCAAGCAAATGTGGACTACAAGACTATAATGTATTGATTTTTGTGATACTGCTCTCGATATTGGTCAAGTAAATGGTGCCGAGGTTGAACGCATGAATAAGGTACAGAAGAGGTTATAATTGACTTCTAAGAAGTTTGGAGAACAGATAGAGGATAAAGTGTTGGATATGAATTTGTCTTCTTATATTAAATGGGAAGAGAATGAGGTAATGGAAAGAAAGGTTTGTGAAATGGAAAATAAGATTTGTGAGTTGACAGTCGAGGTAGGTTGATGATATGATTGACAGGGTAGAGGAAGATATTTGTGGTGCAAGAAAAGGTTTAATCATAGAAGGAAATTGATAAGGATAGTTTGGAAGTCGAGCTTGAAGAAGAGGTACATGTGGAACTATAAAAACTAGTTAGTGAGAGATATAAAGGGAAGAGGGGCAAGAAGAGCAAGAAAGGTTTGAAAGATGCGGGAAAAGAGGTGGAAGTCTTGAGGATGATTAAGTCAATGGGTTGTGAAGCGACAGTTAGTCAGCTGGAGTTTCAACAGATGAAGGATTCGATATATGAGGATGAAAATTTGGGTGTTGCAAGATCATTTTTGGAAGGATATCTGTAAGATTGTGGTTCGAGAGAAAGTTGTATTCGTTAAAGCGGGGGCAAGGGAGTACTGTTGTCGGCAGATAGGAATTTAAATTGAAGATTTAAATAAAATAGTTTAAAAGGCATTGTTGTTAAATTCGGCTGAAATTTAAGCTAGAATTTTCTTATAAAAAGACAACAATGGAGAAAAGATTATTATTATGCTTTATTGTGTATGATTTAACATCTGCTTTTAACTACTGGTTTTTAATGTGTGTTCGTGCCGAGGTCACGTTGATGTTTAAGGAAATACTCATGTACTGGATGCGTTTAAGTGATATGTGTGTGTACGTTCGACAAGTTAATGTGTAATTTCTAATATAATTGCATCTGCGACATAGAACCTAACGTCTGCATATGTGTATCATTGAAGTTTAAAGAATTTCCCATTTATCTATATATAGCAGTAACATGAACACTAAACAAACATATGATTCGTTTGTTGCGTAATCACGAACACTTAAGAAACAGTATGACTTGCGATAATAATCTAAAACACTATTATAATTGTCGCCCAAAATGTACGATAATTATTCTGGGTGATAAATGCGAAAGGTTAAGTGCCAGCATAGAATGTTTTATATGCCATCAGGAATGCCATAGGGAATGTTTGAACATGCTAGTGTTTTGTTGCTAATTGTTGAAACTCTAAGGAGACTGCGCCACCAATGAATGTGAATGTTGTTTTTTTATTGACACTAGTTAAAAATACCGAACACATTGCTTACAGCGTATGAGCACTGTATACAATTTGACTAACACGACGTTTTGAACAGGAGTAGTATTTCCCTGGGTCAGGTTACAGTCACTCTTATAATGTACCAGAAAGATATGACCATAGTCTTAAGATTATCAAATAAATATTTTAATTATAATTGTATTTATTATTCGGGTTGCTTGTTGTGTAGTACCAGGATATATGTAGGTCTCGCTATTGAGATCCACAGAGACATTACGATACAGATTGTTTTTTTAATATTTTCAAAACAATTTTTAGTATGTAAGTGTCTTTTCGTTGACGTCATACTTATGCATCAATATTTAAATCAATGCTTTTGTAATTATTTTGTAATCATTATTGGTTTATTTTAATAATTATGTAATAATTAAATATTTATTTGCAATTATATCAATTAGATGTTTGTATTAGAAACAAAGAATAAAATGTTTCTGTGTACAAAAGAAAATTATGAAACATTGTAATACCCAAGATTGCGATTGTATGTGTAACTTTATGAATGTGTACGGTAGCAAGTTTTGTAAATTCCTCTGCATTGTTCTCAAATAGTTATATTGCCTATTGCGTAGAATATATTTCTTCTGCATCTGCCCTCAGTTCATTAAATACTTACTTGACTTCTAGGAAAGAAAGACTTTCCAACATATATATATATATTTTTCAGTTTTATTGAACACTTTCTTCACAAAGGAAGAAATAAAATGTTCCCTTTTGAAAAGCTTTACAAAATGAAACGATGCAGAAAATTGTTCTTTTAGAATGTTGCAATTTTTTTTTTCGTTACAAGACAAAGGAACAAAAATAAGTGATTCTTCTCTCATGCATGTCTTGTATCATCAAAAGCAACGTATTTTACGTGCAACAGCCATTTTGTTTTCTTCTGTTTTAAGCTTTTTCCCCAACTCGGTTATGTCTTTTGCTAGTACCAATTCTGTCAAGATATGCAAAAGTTATTTTCCCCCTTTATTGTTAGAAATTTTGCAGATACTGTAAAATATTTATATAGCATTTCAAACAGTTTAAGCGTTCTGATTAAACATGAAACATTCTTTCTCATTTTATTCTTTTCTTCTTAAAAAAAAAAGAAAGAAATCTTTACCCGACAAAATTAGATATTTTATAACACATATAACTGGAAGAGAGAAATTGTTAAGTTGTCGTCTTTTTCTTTCTTCATATTATTTTGCTTCTGCAACGGAAAATTCTGCTCGTTCTACCATTAAATGGTCGAGTTACAAATTAAATGTGATTCCATATTGTTGTAAATCTGTTATTAAAAAATCCCTACTTGATTAGAACAATCTTTGACGGTTGAGATTAGAGTAGAATGAAGAAACATGTTTATTTAAAGAGAATATATCCAAAACACGCCTCCTGTACTGACAAGGGAAGTCCTTTAAGTCATGAGAGAGAAATTTTCGTGAAAGTGCGTATACTGACTAATTTCGGGGTGATAATCACAAATTCGAAATACGTTGTTTAGCTGTTAAACCCTGGTAACCGTGTCACAACGAGACTGCAGAACATGAAATATGTTGTTTCGTCTTATCGCTTGGATATGTGTCACATTTAAAAGATATTAGAACGTACATTGCGAATATGTAAAGCTTTGACTCCTCGAAATTTGTGAGAAGTTATATAAATTTGCAAATTTTCGTGACAGCTGGAAACACTGGTTCTTTTTTATCTTTCTGGTTGCTTACTTGGATGATGAAACATGTACAAGTGAAGTCTACACCAGTAAAAATTACAAAATTAAATCAAAATATGGGATGTAAATACGCAAATTTACTTACTGAATGAATACTACAAGATGAATGGGCCATCCCTTCAATCTACACATGCTTCAAGATACCTGTAGTCATATGAATGACTACATTAAAACTGTATGTTAAAATTCCTAATGCTAGTATGTGGGTAGATTGAGGGAGTAACAAATTTGTAGTAAGTCTGTAACACTTGCCAGCGGAAAAGTCTGCAAATTGTATCAATGCGACGCCAAAGAAACATGAGGAAGCTGCCTCTCAAAACAACAAGAACGGGACCGTCATGCAATCGTCTATTTACTTTTTTTCCTGCCCACAGTGATCGACTAAAGACATCCCAACTACTTCTAATTTAAGAATCAATATATCAACATTATAAACTCTAAATTGTCTTACTTTTCAAATGAGATATGTATCAAAACGATACAACATTGGTAGGCTACATAGTAACGTGTCAAACAACAGTCTACATATTTATTCTAATACAAGCTCAGTGTAATAAAGATACCAGGGTGTAGCGGATAAGTAACGCATTTCATAAACAAGCGATTATCACCACGCTAGTTAGTGTGATCCAAAGTTAGCCAGAAAACCTACTTTAACAAAAAATTTATCTCTGACGACTTAAGGACTTCTCTTGTGAGACGCCTTCGAATCGATGGGAATGAAAAGAAAAAAAAGTTGTTTATTTTATAAGATTGCACTGGCAAAAATACACGTAAATACTGATTAAATCAGACTAGACGGTTATGATATAGGTAGAAAACGAAATGGATTGTGGTCGTCTTTTGTTGTTTTTCCATTTTCCCATTATTTATGTAGGGGAAGGAAGGGTAAAGTGGCCACCCTAAGCAAAATTAATTTTTGTGGCTTTATTTTCTTGAAAAAATGGACGAAATTTTCACAGTATTAAGTATATTAAATATATTTATCACAAAAAAATCACTGTAATATATGAGATGTAATTCCTTATATTATTGTTTATATGTACCTCTACGATATTGACATTTTACCCTGCATGGATGGATTCGTATTCAAGAATTATTCAACAATATCTAGGACAGTCCGGGATTTCCTGTTGTTTTTGGACTAGCATCTGGAGTCGAGAAAAGTCCTGGATTTTATGTTGTTTCCATAAATTACCAGTTTTCATCTCAGAATCGCCGAAATAATTGTAATATTTGAATCTAGTAACTGCAATATCTATTATTTTAAGAGCTTAATAGTGATAACAATGAAACATTACGGTTTCTCTCCGCTTTACAAATAACTGTATATTCTGGTATTTTATGTATTCAATCAATTTCCCTTTAACAAAATGAAAAACGAGTAATATAATATGTCAGTAAAGTAAATTTTGAAGCGGTCAGACATAAATAATTTATCAATACATTTGTTTCATGTTCGTTACCGGTCGCAAATTACCCATATTGAAGGACATGGTTAAAGTAAAGTGTTCTGCGTTTGCTTCTGAAAATCACGGTAGCCCTAACAATAGCAAACTATTTTTAAATGCGAACCATTTTTTAAAAAGAAATATGTGTGTTATTAAGAAACGAACAATTCCTGAAAGCAATACTAAACATACCTCACTTTCATCATCTCAGGTAACTGTTGTCCACAAACTCTAGAAGCGGAATTTGCTTTACACAAATCGTGAATTTATTGTTGTATCAAACTCACAATTCTTGTCATTTCGTATTTTCTACGCATTAAACGTATAAAGGCACCTTGCCTCGAAAGTAGTCCTTGAAACACTTTATTTTTAAAAGGGTACAATTGTATTAAAAGTTTGAAAATCTCTGCCTTAGATCATAGATAGCGAAAAACACTAAAATTTTGTCACCTGTCGTCATAGTCACTTCAGCTTTGTCTGTTTCGTTAAAAGCAATGTATTGAAATAATTTTGGTGGGTCCCTTTAGATTGCGGCACATGTAAGGGACAAAAACACCCCATAGACACTTTGTCCGCTATGGCCACTTTACACGTCTTTCCCCTATATTTTGTTTTCAATGGATACAAACTAAATACTCTAGTTGAGTTGATTCGAGTGATTTTTTAATACTTCATTTTGCATTTCTTTGTTCTAATACCCCTCCAAGGTTTTTGAACCGATAATTTCCAATTTTAGCAAGTGGTGGTACTTGAAAAGCTTTTTAAAAATTTCGAATTGTCGAAAACTTTATGATTGAAA
>JAGDQP010059025.1:0-12450 GCA_022664845.1 Lepisma saccharinum | reverse complement strand
TTGATAATTGTTGTAATATTTCCATGCTTAATGCCGTTTTCATCTCATAGTTGTTTCTGTATTGTGTGTTTGTATATAACTGTAATAAAAAATATAAGTGCTTTTTACTTCATTGTCCTCCTTAGGAGTTTAATCTTTTGCCCGGATGAGTTACATATATATTGTTAATCTGCATTACCGGTATCCGTTTTTCAAATTATATTCCTGATTTTTTTTAAATTTATTTATTAGAAATTCCGATGTATAAATTATTCGCACGAAAATTACAGATTAGACTGTTCATATTATTTTGATAATGATGATAATAGTACGGTGGAGGAAGGCGTGCCCGGCAAGACGTGGAACAATTTACTTTGTGCAAAAGTCCGCACGCTATACTCTTAACAGTTGCCTGCAGTTAAAAAAATCTGCAAGATCGTGAGGAACATGAAAAATATTTATGGTAAGTCTTCGATATTGAAATCAGTTTATTTTTTTAAAAAAATGAGAGTGGTGTTGTATGGAAACTTCAACAACTCTGTTTAATTCGACATTCGTATTAGTAGTGCCTCGATGTTAGGCAAAATTTCCTATTCTGTAAGTATTATAAAAATGACTTAATTGAAGTTCATTTTGGGGGTCCTAAACCTGTTCAGAGCTTCCCCAGCCCTGAACATATTTCCATATGGAATTCTTATTGTTATATGTGTGTCAAAATTTTACCTGTTCTGTAGATTGCACTCACTATCGGAGTACTGATATCACAGACTACGCTGTGATGATGAATCGTTGGACGCGGAAACAGGCAGCAGTAGAACATAGACAGGCACTGAGTGTGTCATAGTATCTCGTGCGTTGAACGGGGTAAAATGGCAAGCAGTAAGGAGCACATTAGACACATTTTACTGTTCGAGTTTCACAAAGGCAGTACGGCGCTGCAGCTTGCCACAACGTTCGCCAGGTGTGGTGGTGGTGTTCGCTTGGGTTCATAAGGTGGTGGTAGCACATGTCGCTGTTTGTTTCGGAAATTCTGTGGCGGAGACAAGTGGTAAGGATCAACCACTATCTGGACGTCTATCGGTGGTTTTTGAAACGGATCTAGAACAAGCTATAATAAATATCTCACATCCGACAGTCAAAAGACTGTTTCGGGCGCTTGGGTTCATCACAAAGTTTGATCAGTGGGTTCCACATCAGCTTAGTACAAGGCAACGAAAGGATAGAATGGGTACCTATGTTTCTTTGCTCTCTCGTCAGTTGCAACTAGGCTCTCATGATAACGCCAGACGTGCTGCTTTCATCACACGGCAGAAATTACTGAACTTCTGTTGGGAAGTGTTATTCCACCCGGCGTATTCTCCTAACATTGTCCCTACCACCTTCTTCGCTCATTACAGAACACCTTCTTTGATGATGTGAAGGATGCGAAAACTGAATTACAAACTTATGAGAAGAGGGAGGGACAAAATTTTTTAGGGTCAATTGCTCCCGAATTTAAATCAATTTTTAATTGTATCTCGGACTTGATAGTCAAGTATCATTAAATTCTCATGAACCTTTTTAGGTTTTAATATTTCCTTTTTAGTTTATTTTGAACTATCTTTTTTCATCATATAGCAGTACATCCGCTTTTGACATCGTCAAGATACAGAGTAATAAATACACAACTGACAATAACATATTATATGACATTATGCTTTCATATACATTAATATACACACAGTATTGGAATAATTCAGCCGTAAGTACAAGGATGAAGCCCATGAAACAAAACACGAAATAAGTATTATGTACAACGAAATGCAAACTAATTATATACACAAAACAAAAAGCAAAGTTATTTTTTTAAATGTAAATTTCAAATGTACACCATAACTCAAACAGCACAGGTGCAAGGATATAGTCAGAGCAATAAAAGTTAAATGAAGAGTTACAAAAAAAAAAGTATAAAAGTAGTATAAAAATTGCAATACGTAGCCCAGAATTTACAAATCAGATTATTTTATCGTTGATATATAATCCTCTCTCTCTTTGAAAGAATAAACTTCACAGTTAATCAGTAATCTCTTCATTTCCTGTTTGAAATTATTCTTGTGAAGGTTTTTGACTGCAGTTGGAAGTAGATTATAAAATGTTATTCCTTGGTTGCTAAACGATTTTTTGTTTATCATTAATCCATTTTTAGAAGCAATGATGTTTGTAATATTTCTCGTACCATAGGAATGAATATCCCTACCCGTCAAAAAAATATCTTTGTGATTCATTACATATATTATAGAATGATAAACAAATAAACAAGGTACCGTTAATATTTGCAATGTTTTGAAACAGCATCTTCAATAAAACTCTAAGAGCTTTTTTTTGCCACTTAAACACCTGTTTCCAACCAGCTGATGAACCCCAAAATATTATACCATAATTTAAATGACTATGAAATAAGGCGTGATAAGCCAAACATAAGTATTTGAATTACACACAAGAGCGCCATTTACGCAATTGGAAAACACTCCTAGATAGTTTAGTAATAATATGAGTAGATCACGTTAGGGTACCGTCCAAAAAGATGCCTAATAACTTTATTTTATTGCCTTTGTTCATAGCAGTTATTTTCTTCCTGAATGAAAAATAAATATTTTCAATCTTACTATAGTTTATTTTCATTTCATTGTCTTTAAACCAGTTCATCATTTTGTTTAACTCAATTTTTTCAGCAGCTACCAGAATGTCAAGATTTTCATGGCCCATAATGAGTGTGGTATCATCGGCGTACAGTACCGGTTGTACTAACATCACATTAGGGAGATCGTTCATATAAAGTACAAAGAGTAAAGGACCAATAATTGACCCCTGTGGTACACCAATATTCAAAGTCTTAAAGTTGGAAAGTTTGCCATTTACCTTAACAACTTGTTGGCGATCCAGCAAATATGATTATATAAGACTCAAACTCACACCATGTATAACATAAAGTTCGAGTTTTTCAACTAATATTCTGTGAGAAACCGAGTCGAAAACTTTGCTCAAATCCAACAGAGTAACAGATGTTATCTTTCTCTCATCCAAATTATTTAGAATCTCTCCAACTACTTTTTTCAATTGTGTCTATTCTATATCCTGTACGAAAACCATACTGGGAGGAATTTAATATTTTATATATACTTTCAAAAATTCACGCAATTGTTCAACAAGGATAGTTTCAAAAATCTTAGAGAATATAGGCACCAATGTAATTAGACGATAATTTTCCGCTAAAGACTTTTTCCCCTTTTTATAAACTGGTATTACTATCGATCGCTTTAGTATTTCAGTAAATTTTCCATATTGCCTAGACCTATTCATTAGAACACTCAAGATAGGGCCGTCAACTATGTGTTTCAACAAAAATGTTGACAAACCAAAAATATCCTCCAAATAACTAGACTTTATTTTTTTGGTAGCAGGTATTATACAGTTGGAGGATATGTTATGAAGTATAAACTTGCTATGGTGTGCCGAAGACCTAATAGGAGGGTTAGAGATCGTAATTGATTGATTCAGTTTACATTATGTGGATCACGGTTAGAAACAACACTCTGTATAAAATATTCATTAAAAACATCCACAGGTATTTCTATATTTTTGTTATTTTTGATTTGTCGAGCTTCATTATTTATTATTGACCAAGCCGTAGAAATTTTATCTTTGGAAGCTTCAATTAATTTGTCATTATAATGAATTTTGACTTTATCCATTTCTCTTCTCTAAATTCTCTTTAGCTCCCTAATCTTTAATGTGTCATTTAAGTTACCATTTTTCTTTTGTGTATACCAATAGTAAAGGGCCTTCTTTATCATATGAAGATACGGTGTGAACCAGGCATAAGTTTTTGAGTGAATATTGGTCTTTTTGAACGTACATATTAACGGAAAATAAATGTGAATACCAGTCTGAATAAATTGAACAAAAATTTTCCAAGCAGAATCCACATCCTTATGTTCATATAAAATATTTTCAAAGTCGATGGACATTAAATAGTTTCTAAAATTCATATTATTACCAATATGCACTCTTCTAAAACTTACTAATGTCAATGCATTTACATAAATATTAATTTTAAAAGATAGAACATGTACAATCCAAAGGGCCAGATGATCCGCAATAGCAGGAGCTATAGTGCCACAATGCAACTTAGCAGATGTTATAAAAATAACAACTTTATGGTTTACGGAACTAGCAAGTTCATCGCAGAGTAACAAACTTTCGCCATTCGATTCTATCTTGGGCAAGATCAAGTCAGTTTCATCACCAATACCTACATCTCGAAGGTCCCTTCTAGTATTGCCCTACCAACGACGTTTTTCCCTCCGTCTTACCAGCCACGAAGGAATATAATCCTGGTTTTTCCCTTATTAAAGCTACATGGTCTATCAATCTTAGCTGTCGTGATTTCATTATTCTTACCCCGACCGGGTGAATCTCACAGTCTATGGAGGGAGGTCTCATCCATTCTCTGTGGTCATCTCTTCTCCTTTTCGCTGACTGTTTCTTGATTTGGTCCACTGTGCAGTGTAGGGAAGTGCTCAATAGGAAGAAAGACATAACAGCAAGATTTACCTGAATATATGGTCTAGAGAGCTATTGGCAGGTTGGAAGCAGTTGGAATGTCACCCACTGCCAGTTTTGGCCTGCGGAGACTGTTTCAACAAACTGAAAATGGTCTGTGATGGCCAGGACAGGGCCGTCCACGAGCCTCGAGATGGTCAATATTTAGTGCTTTGTACCTTTACCTATATCATGTATTCTTTCGTGCCCCACTCAACAGCCTCTGGGGCTCGACCCATTTAACTGCGTAAGTCTGCTGTGTCTAGCTGTATCTGTTGCGGGAGAGCGACTAGCTTCCACCTGCAGCACTATTCCACTTATGTTTCCCTATTTATTTATTTTTTTGGCCAGGAAATTATATATATACAGATGCTTATCAGAATAATGGAAACACCTGAACGAAAGTGCAACTTACCAGATTAATATGGTGTCGGGCCACCTTTCGCCTTCAGAACAGCCTTGATGCGACGTGGGATGGAGGCATAGAGGTCGTGAATGGTAGCAAGTGGAATATTACACCATTCCTCGTGCAGGGCATCGGCCAGTTCTGTGAGAGAGGATGGAGGTGGAAATCGTCGCCGGAGTCGTGTTTCCAAGATGGACCACAGATGTTCAATTATGTTGAGATTGGGGATTGGGCGGGCCAGGGGAGGTGTTGAACTTCATCCCGATGTTCCTCAAACCACGCTGCAACAACTCCAGCTGTGTGAATGGGTGCATTATCATCCTGGAATATGGCGTCATTGTCCGGGAACAACATCCGGACCATAGGATGCAAGTGGTCTCCTAAAATTGCGACATAATCGTTGGCAGTGATGCGTCCGCGAAGTGTGACCACAGGACCCAATGAAAACCATGATATTGCGGCCCACAGCATCACCGTGCCGCCGCCATGTTTCACAGTTGGGCGGAGACACTGCAGATCATACGCTTCTTTGGGCGTTCTCCACACATAAACACGGCCCGTGGTTTGGAATAGGGTGAATGGTGACTCATCCGACCATACCACACGTTTCCAGTCGTCAACGGTCCAAGTTGCATGGTCGCGGCACCATTTGCGGCGTGCTAAAGCGTTCTGGTCCCTGATGAGAGGTTTGGCCCGTGCAACACGACCCCGTAAGTTCATGTCATGTAATTCGCGGCGGACTGTGATTGTCGAAACAGGTTGGGGGAGGTGCTGATTGAGTTCCTCCGTCACTTGCGCCGCAGTGGCACGACGGTTCCGCGTGACAATGCGCTTTAATACCCGGCTTGCCCTGACACTGATGCTTTTCTTCCGCCCACTGTTCCGCTTCCCCGATGTGGTTTTCCCGTGTGTTGTGTAGGCCGTCATCACCTTCGACACTGTCCCTGGCGACACACTAGCCACTGCCGTCACACTCACTCCACATAACCGCGCACCAACAATTTGCCCTCTTTGAAACTCTGAGAGGTCTCCCATTTTACACTACCTCCGTCTGCTGCAGCCACTGCACACTCCTGTTCCACGACGCCTGACGTAGTATGGAGACCGACCTAACACACCACCACCAGCAGTCCGGCGCTGCGGTCGCCACGACACCACTGCCAACCCATACATCTGACGTGTTGCCAACTACAGGTGTTTCCATTATTCTGATAAGCATCTATATATAGGCGCGGATCCAGGGGGGGGTCTATAGCTCCTCCCTTGACGTCCAGGTATACACTAGATAAAATGGCATTCAATCCTACTTACACTGGATAAAGTGACAACTATGGTTTATACCCCCCCTGATCATATCCTGGATCCGCGCGCCTGTGTATATATATATATACATGGTGATTCACGAAATCCGTCAGAGGCCTTAACTCAGTCCCTAGTGCACAGAAACCTTCACGTGGTAATGCTTCTGAAATCCGGAACGTCTCTGGAATATATCTACGTAGGGGTGGATTTCGGTTACATTTTTTGGCCTGGCCCACTCCTTGGCGAAGGAATATTGCGTTGAATAGAATAGATTAAATGGTCGGCGACTAATAGGGCATGAATGAGTAATCCTCCCCTCCCCCCCATGCACACACACACACGCTTCTCTCTGAAAATAGGATACAGAAATTTAGCATTGAGAAGCTGAAATAAAAGAGTGAGAGTTACTAACTTACTTACTCATTCTCGAGTAATTTATCACCCATTGGCCATACTACAAATATAAAGTTCATTCATTAGGAGTTTGTTTCAGTAGCGTGCCATATTTTCTCGATTATTATGGGATATTACAAAATTAATATTTTCACATTTGCTCTAGTCAAGTAGTTGCTAAATTGAGTATTCTCACAATATGTGACCTACCGCCCACCTTGTGACCTACTATCTATGAATTTCGGCACCTACCACAGCTCATTCAATCGTAACGTTGATTAAATGATTATAAAATATTATCGGAAGAATAAACCGAGTTGATCTTGAACACTGATAACCATCACATTCACACAAAGACTGTCCTGATGTCTCTCAACATGAACAGAAATTTGTCGCTATTGCTCACAGATCGCTACCACAATTCAGCATGGTGATTTGGTAGCATCTCGTATGTTCTTCCCCTTATATTCTTTAATTTGTTTGAGATGACACAATATACAATACATTCTATCGTCTGAGCGTTGCTGACTTCGGTAGAAGTAGTGTGGGCTTAGGACCCGGGGCCGCCGTTCATCAGGTTGTGGGTTCGAATCCAGCGTGGAACATGGATGTTTGTGGATTTTAATTTTTAAACTCACTGCATTCATATCATCCTGAAGTTTTTTTTTTTTTTTTTTTTCCTTGCCTTTTTACTTTCGTCGGTTAACCAATAATGCAGATTTTTAGTTGCAATACAATTCACAAATCATTTTTATTTTGGAAAAAGGACGGAGGTGTTAGAACAATCCGATGAGGCGTGATGATAAGTTTACATGGCAGAGGAAATGATGGAGAGAGTTACACGTCATCCTAATACACCAACAAATTAAGAATCAGGTGATTAATACTGATAACCAACTACAACTACAAGGTAGGTCACCTGATGCGATAGATACGACCCGGTAGGTCACCTGTTGCGAGAATACTCACAATTCTATAAATTGAGAACTATCAAAAAGTAAAGTTTGTAACTGAGAATGTTGGCATTTTTGCTGCTGACAATTGGTTGAATATGAATTATTATTTACAGCTTATAGGCATATTGCGTAAATCTCTGACCTTGGTTAAGGTTTCTAGTAATTACTTTGAAATTTTTACTCTGGTAAGTAAAATTATGGTGCCCACTCATTGATCCGTCTATGCTTGAAAACTCAAGACAAAACTTCAGATACGATAAGATGATAAGCCTCCACAAACAGAGCTCGTAAATCAAATTCGCTTAAAGCACCCTGACCTCTCAGATGAAGTTAGTTAGGCCTTCGAATTCCCTCATAAAATACTTCCTCTATTCATACCACCAGATCCTCAATTCATGACGCCTCACTACGGTCGTACAGGGTTACTTCCATCAGTTTATTTTTAAAATAGCGACAAGAAGTACGGCTTCAATCTTGTACAAAAAAGATTCTCTTTTTGCAACATAATAATTCCTCCTTCCAGGTTACGAATTTAATTCCCGGTCTGGTCGTAAATCCCAGCATTTAAACCTGTTTCTTCCTGTTCAAAGCTATTTAGATCCATCCCTTTTTTCTTCATGTGCTTTTTATTTTGCAAATAAAAAGAAATATAGAACTACCGTTCTATTCCAAGTTTTTTATCAACTTGACCGCTTCCCCTTATAGTGATATTGTCACCTTACCTCAGGGGTTTATAACTGACGATCCTGCACCACATGAAAAAAAAAAACCGCCAGATTTATTTGCCAAAGAAAAGGAAAAATTAATTTATGAGGTCGTATTTCCAATTTTCAGGGGGAAAACACGATGGATGTTTCACCCAACTATTTACAGTCTCCGCGACCATGTGGGTCCTTTCATGTCTCCTTCCCTTCCGTGGCAGCCAGATTATCATTTCTTTGAATCCAAGAAGCTGTTTCTTTTACTATCATACTGGGAAAACAAGAGTGGTTGGAGGAGGAAAAGAACAGAAAATGCACCATCTCTTTCTTGAGGGTTTTTACATGCAGCAAGAATTTGCTCAAATTGCATGTGGGATATGCTACCAGAACAAGGCCCCTAAAAGGTTCCTTGCCGGGGGTGGGGGCAAAAATTCTATTTACGCATATGGAACCTAGTTTCGAATCCCCTGGAGACGACAGTACAACTATTCCACTGAGAGACTAATTTGAAGGAAACCATGAACAAACATAAAGCTAGCTGACATAACATGACAATGCTTGTGAGAGCTTTGGCACTGTCAGCAACTACGTATAATAACTTTAACAGTCAGCTGATACAGTATTTAAATTTTAATGCGACCAATTGTGTAAAGTAATTTTTTATTATCCACAGAACAAAAACGGAAGTATAACGGATTATACCTAGATTTAGCCTGGCCCGGTCTAATTCACTCGTGATTACTGAACGGTTTACTTTTCACCCATTGTGACAGCGTAGAGGTCAGCCAATAAGAGTATTTACCGGAGCTTGGAACATAAGCTAATAGATGTCAATTTGGTGTTTTCTTAGACGAAACATTAACAACACAATTAGTATATATGCTATAATCGATAATCTACTCAAATGGTTAATATCAACAGAAGACCTAACCTATTAAAAGACTTCGAACATTTCTATACAGCAAGAAATGATTGACCGTAATAGTAACTTCTTGGCACGGCACACAGGTCAAACACAACACCGATGTTGGGAAGTGAAATAAATCAAATTCTATAAAAATAGATAAAAGAACTCAGAACACCAGATAGAAAAGACAAAATACGTCTAGTCCAATGATATGATAGTCCAATGCCGATTTTGTTCTCGTAATCACCGCAGGAACCCCATCCCATCCTCGTCGTCAATTGATAGAATCGAAAACACGAGGTGAGATCGTGGGATTGGCAAGGTTACTTAAATTATATAAACTGTATTGATTTCGCAACAGATAGATATGAATTGTAGACTGCGTAAATGTGTCAACACAAAGTTCGTCGTTGCCTAAATTGAGAAGTATGGCGTTCAACTACAAACACATATTACATTCCCTGACAGGTAGTGGGTATTGTGGAGCGTGAGTCCTAAAACTCCTTGCAAGAGCCTTTCGGATACTGATCATGTCTCAAAATACAAAGTCTTAAGTACGTAAATATTGCGCCTTAAAAGAGTTTGAATTTTTTAAAATCCTTGTGCATTTATATTTTTTATTTATGGTCTTTAGGCATCTAAGGCTCAGGCCGGGATAGGGGAAGGAAAGGATGCGAGAAAGTGTTTTGCAGGGCCTATGTTGAAGATGCCATCCCGGCATTTGCCTGATGTGACTGCGGAAAAAACCTCAGTGAGGATAGTCGAGCGCTGGGATCGAACCCAGTGTGCACTTATGATTAAACTTTACAGGCTCCTTCTAGTGATTTGTGAGGGCCTTACATTACAACACCAACACTACCTTTATGTTGAACATAAGTCTTGTGTAACAAAATTGCTAATTTTAAAATCCCAATATGACCTAACGCCACAAGTAGTAGTAAAAATGGATTAAGTGGTCTTCTTTACTGGGTAACATGGCGCTTCTAAGACAAAAGGGCCGGTGCAGGGGAGGGGGTCGCCTGCGAATTTCCGTGTTCCCGACCGGGCCGGGACGCCCCTGGTTTCAAATTTTCTGGAGTCTTCAAAAGTGACCTCGGAGCTGTACAACTGTTCCACGGAGAGGTTTCTCTGAAAGAAAGTGGAAAACCTAGGCAAACACAAAGTTGACACGAAGCTGACATGACAATGTTTTGAGAATTTTGACACGGTCAGGGACTACGTATTAATAACTCACTTTAACAAAGTAAATTTTGTTTATCCACTGACCAAACTGGAAGTATAACAGAGTACAGCATGATTTAGCCTGGCCCGGCCAGGCCTCTGAAAACATTTAGCGTGGCCCGGCCAGGCCCAAAATCCACCCCTGTATATACGGGTGGGCAACTTCAAAATTTTAAATGGCTACAGGGATTGATTTGGTCCCCATTGAAACAACTGTTAAATTTTGAACAATTTTTATAGGAAACATATTTCGAAACATACCCTTTGGCAGCTAAAAGAACTAATTGGTGCTCGAAATTAACATGGTGTAAAGGGTTTTCGGGACTTTTGATACTGTAACTCAAAAAGAAAAGCAAATAAAGGTTCCAAGCTAAAGTGAAATACTAAATGGGATATGCGAAATAATTCAAAAAAACAGGGGCGTCCCGGGAATAAAGTTGTTCAAAATTTATTTGTTTCAAAGAAAGCAAAATCAAGCATTGTTTTTACTTAAAATTTTGAAGTTGCCCCCTGTAACAGTATTCCCGGAACACCCCTGTTTTTTAAATTTTCACCTTTAACCGCATATTCCATTTAGTATTTCACTTTAGTTTGGAACTTATGTTTGCTTTTCTTTTTGAGTTACATTATCCAAAAGTCCCGAAAACCCTTTACACCATGTTAATTTCGACCACCAATTAGTTCTTCTAGCTGCCAAAGGATATGAATTATCGAAATATGTTTTCTCTAAAAGTTGCTCAAAATTTAGCAGTGGGTGTTTTAGTGGGGACAAAATTTGAAGTTACCGTTTAAAAATTTGAAGTTCCCCGCCCTAGTGGTATTCCGGAGACGCCCCTGATTTCAGAAGCATTACGACGTGATTCGGCACATGCAATTTGGTATTTACATTTTTTGTTTCAAAGATTTCTGTGCACTAGGAACTGAGTTAAGGTCCTGTTACGGATTTCGTGAATCCTGTATATAAGGTAACTAAAAGAAAGTTCTTGACGTCCTATTAATCTTAAGTTCTTGTCGTCCCCACAGAGAGGAAACGAAATGACGCACGTGCCTGCCAAGCGATCGGAAGTTAGTCCGACCATCAATCTTCAGTAATACAGGCATGGCGCTTACACACAACAGTCATAGCTCGTCCATTGTAAAAGAGAAATGGAGGTATCGAAGCAGCTTGTTCACGTGTGTGTGTTGTATGACTTTAAAGTGGGCCTGTCAGCTGCCGCATATGCCAGACATTTGGTAAGAATGCCGTGAACGAACTCATCGTTAGGCATTGGTTCCAGAAATTCCATTCGGGATATGTGGACGACCACGTGAGTAGGGTGGGGTCACCTTGTCTCAAATTAGGTGCCTTTGGCTCAAATTTCGGAACCAGATTTAGTTACTTTTTATTCTCTTTTACGGCCCTTATTTTTAATTGTAAAAGAGTATGAGCACTTTTTCCAACCTCTATTTAACATGGCATAAAAGGCAATGAACACATTTTCACCCCCCCCCCCCCCCCCCCCGCCCCCCCCCCAGTACACTTGGTGTTGTTTTGAATTTAATTTATATCAAAAGACTATGAGCCATATTGTAGAACCCAGCAATCGTGGTGTATATGGGAGCCTAATGGTTCCTAATTGCCAAATTTTGGTCGGATCATCACCAAACTCTGGATTTAGGTAGGTTATGATGAAAAACGACAGGGGGTTTCCATAATGGGGATGTTTTTCGAGATATGGGGGCTAATTGCCAAAATTTGGTTTAGGTTGATTATGATGAGAAACGCCAAGGCTACAATCTATCCCCTATTTAACATAGCAGAGTTTACATAAAAGGCCACGAAGCTATGGTCCAACCCCTAATTAACATGGCAGAGACTACACAGGAATATAGGCTAATTCAACACTACGAAAGGCTACGGCACCTTGTTTCATCCCCTATTTAAAATCAGAGATTATAACAAATTTGAAGCCAGCTTCTAAACCCCCACCCTATAACCTAGGCAAAGGTTAAATATATCTCGTA
>JAGDQP010059024.1:509-12451 GCA_022664845.1 Lepisma saccharinum | reverse complement strand
CACAGCAAAACCGGTCAAGGAAACGATTGCGACGTTTGGCTGGGAAATCCTTCCGCGGCGCCTTCCGATTTTCACTTATTTGCCTCCATCGGACACACACTTGCTGACCAGCGCTTCACATCTTTCGAAATTGTACGAAACTGGCTTGATGACTGGTTTGCAGCACAAGAGGCACAGTTTGTTTGGTCTGGCATCCACACATTGCCGGAACGATGGCAGAAATGTATCGCTAGCGATGGCCAATACTTCGAATAAAATAGTTCTTATCATTGTCATCCAATCGCTGTGTCTTTTCTGTACATAAATTCCGGTTTCATATTTACGCACCTGGTAGAGCAGAGCCATTTTGAAATCTAAAAACTTAGGCAGAAGGACAAAATAGAGAGCCAAGTTGTTGGACAAAATGGTGCTCGCTAGTTGTATCGAGATTCTAAGTAGGTATTTTCTGAAACAATTATAATTGCTTTATGCAACGACAGAAATGAACTTTTTCGTAGAAATGTCCGAAACTATTTTCCAACTTTTGTATAAGTTGTCAAACCATAAATTACAGTAATCCCCTATCACTGATAGTGGTTTATTTATTAAAACCTTATTTTCCTATATTATTATCACTGTTCTCATAGCTCCTTCACTTATAAAAAGAGATAAAAGGCTTATGTTAATGATTTTCGATGTAATGAAATTTACAATTAATTTAAATGATATTTTATCATACCGGTTGGACGGAAAGGGGAAACTGAC
This sequence comes from Lepisma saccharinum, assembly GCA_022664845.1. Lineage (NCBI taxonomy): Eukaryota > Metazoa > Arthropoda > Insecta > Zygentoma > Lepismatidae > Lepisma > Lepisma saccharinum. The sequence goes on along the minus strand of JAGDQP010059024.1, from coordinate 11,707 downwards.
TTTTAAATAATGCAATTTCCAGGAGAAACCCAAAACAGCATTGACATATTTAACTATATCTGTGTGTAGTAGAAGGTTTTATTTAAGCCAAAAGTCATTCTGGTTAGTTGTTTATTGCACACACTACTGTCATGTAAAATTACACCTCCGCGTTTCGTCCAACTTTTCCCTACATTGAAACCGTACAGGCGAGTGTTTCACAAACTGTTGGTGTTCTAAAGGGATTGCGATGAAATGGGAATCTTACTTTTTGTGGTCGCATAATATAGAGAACAAAAATAATAATAAAATAATAATTAAAATTCGCTCTGATTTGTAATCACTACATACGATTGGAGAAACTCTGGTTCATCCAGCAGCCACTGGAATGCTTTCACTAATGTTTGGTGATAAGAAGCTGCCGTTCTGACGAAAAATTCCCATATCAAATGACATAGCTTCTCGCCGAATCAGTTACATCAGCGATTACCTTAGTGAGCATCTGATTAATAAATTGATGAGTTGTCTTGTAGATTTTGTACTTCGAATTGATAAAGTAGCTGATAGCTTCAAACATGCACATTTGAAGTAGCCTACGTTCGATACATTGATGATAACACTATGAAAGAAGAGCTATTTTGTGAGACTACTCAATGCGGTGTAGGAGCATTTGAACAGAATTTTACAGAATCAATATCGTGTATTGTCTGACTTATTTGTTAGTTTCAATACGGCGTTGGTGAGAGCGAATGTTCCCATTACTTGACTTAATAATACTCATATGCGTATTATTAAGTATCGTATCGAAGTTTTCCTAGTCTCGTGAATAGCCAAGTCATATTCCTCATAAGAATATTATGAATGATAAACGTTTGCTCTAGCAGCGTATCTTGTGAAAGGATCATAATACAGTCTCTCAAGAATATTTCATTGAAACTTACTTCATTTTTCGAAGGGATATGGAAAAACGTCGTTCAAAGAAATATAATTTCCTCCAAAATTTTAAGCTATCCAAATCCAAATTGTATGATGAGCTGTTCATCTTAGTTTGAACTGAAAAGTTGGAACTGACTTGTATTTGTGTATTTGAAACCACTTAGCAAGTTTGATTCAAAGAAATACGAAATGTAATGTTGTAGTGTTCAGTGTGCGACTTTTTTTATTTAATTTTCGCTTAAAGTGGACTTCGAAACGAGCTCATCCTTAGTTATTTTCCTGTTTACAGAAGAAGCTTTATATTAACGAAGGTAACTAAAGAGGTAGCAAGTTTGAGAGTGTCAGTTCATTATAAAGTTGGCGTACCCTTCTAAATTGAAAGCCGCAACGAGAAGGCAAGTTAGAAGATAAAGTTAGGTTCCTTTAAGATTATCCTTTCCAACATCATACGCTTTTTAAAACCGTTTCTCCCTCCTGTATCTCGCATTGAAGATGTGTGTGGTGTGAGTGAGTGTGCACTGATACCTTGTTTGCTCTCCAGTTTGAAATTAGCCATGAAAAAAAAATCTCTGTTACAAATATAGTATACTAATCACTCCTTTAACAGCTGTTGAACTGTAAACCCTTTTCAGTACTCCGGGAGAGAAAAAAGCCTATGCAAAGGATAGGAAGGTAAATACTACATTTTCGAAACTTTTCCTGTAAAGTCAAATAAATATTTCAAACACACAACTGATCCCTAAGGCAGCGCTGATAAAGCAGAAATGCTTTTCGTCTCAACATCCTTTCAGCTCGCTAATTGTTTAGCTATTCTGGTAACCTTAGATGTTTGCATCATTTAACTGAACGTGCATTTGTACTTCTTTCTGCTTATAATTTGTGAGATAGCGGTTTCTGAGGAATGATGAAGCCGCAAAGGTAAAATAGGTCACACTGAAATAGTTACTCAGTAGTGTCCTTTCCACAAAATTCAATACTTTGCTCTAATCAAACTTCAATGATAAAATATCGTAAATTGAAAAAAAAATGTATAAATTCAAATTTTGCAAATATAAAGTAATTTTTTGTTGATAAGGTTTACAGCATCAGTTCGTCTTGACAAACACGAAATACTATGTCAATTACTTGTACTCTGTCTGTGCAATAAAGAAAAGTAATCGATCAAGCAATTATTATATATATATATCGGCCTGTCTATATCGGCCACCCCTACTTTTCTGGTAAATCTTTGTTGCTATATAATGGGAGACGCGTTGATTATGTGCATTCAGTTGAGAACAGGTACAGAAGTATAGGTGGAAAGAACGTTGATTGCTGCTTATTATCATTATTGTGTTGAAAAAATAGATGTTTTTCTTTTACAGCTCTGTATGGCACGTGTTACTTTAAGCTCTTGAAATACTTACGTAAACAAATGATTGTTTAGTCTTTCGTATAAAACATACCTTTGTGTATGAACAGAGAAGTCGACTTCTTGGTCGCTGATGAGGACTAGCCATATTGGAGTCACAATGTTTGTAGAGAACACCATAGTGACCGTATTTTACTATTTGCTCTGAATTATTTCGGTGAAAAATTTTGCTCTGTAATATTAATTCCAATTTTTGATGGTAATACATATGTTTCCGGAAACGGTCTCCCCTGTGAGAATTTTTAAAATGGAGTCTAAAATCGAAGTTCAGAAAGAAAATTGCAAAATATGTAGGTTTATGTAATATCAACACAAAATATTTAACATAGAACGAAATATGTAAAATAAAATTCAAATATAATGATACTAATGCTACAATTCATGAGTATTTATACTATCTTACGTTCTACATGACTTCAAATAGAATATGTAATTACATAAAAATCCTAGCTCTAGTCATTATTATAAAACTAGAAGTGTTGCAAATGAGAATATAGTAACCTCCAGAACTAACAAAACATCAACACACCACCAAAGTTACTATCTTGTACCAAACATCTACAATAAAACACCTACATACATTAGGAAAGAACAAGCAAGCCGGTTTAATTGTTTTAATATATTTGCATATGCATAATTTATTTTTTCTATTTGCAACCTCAGTAAAAAAATGGCTACTAAGCATTCAGTCTTGACGACCAAAACCGAAAATCAAGGTGGCATTTGGTGACCAAAACGCATTTCCTAATTTCGAAGAAAAACTTTCACCGACTACTTTTCTATGAAACTAGGTGAGATGTCTTGCAACAATAGCTTCTCCTCTGACACCAATTGTGTAAATATATTTTGTTATCCTTGAAATTTTGCAGGTTGGAAAGTATAATTTTGCTTCTTAGGATGTGAAATTTTTGCTGTGATTAAACTCACGTTTACGTTTTTCTCATTTGGAGGAGTTGAATTACTAATATCAGAAATATTCAGAAATAGGTGACGCAAACTTACATATTATCCGGTAGATAGCAAGAGAGAGTAAAGTCATTCACTTCTAATTAAATTCTGTCTTAATATCTTGTCTTAATTCTGTCTTAAATAGTAAATACGTTGAGTTATTATTTAAAAGAAATATGATGAGTTATAATAGTACACTGCAAAAAATCTGTAAGTGTTGTTAGGAATTCACTGTAAAGTTCCACTAAATGTTCAGTATATAATGTTGATTCGTTGAAATCAGAAAACTCCAGATACGTTTCGTGTATTGAGGTGGATCTTTTGAGTGTCCAGTGCTTTGCAGACATGCGCATAAAGAGAAAACGGTTTCTGATCAAGTGTTTACTGGTGCCATCCAACTGAGGATTCCGATCCCTAATAGGTAGATATAAAATTTATAAAAATGTGGTGTAAATCGCAGGAGCAACTTAGATTATGTTTTCGGAGTTCAGGCAAAGCACTTATGACATATGACTGTTTTGATCTTGTGTTTTCTTATGACTGGCAGTTTAGTCTAGTCTGTAAAACGCTGGAATACTAACGGAACAACCCGTTTTTATATCTCTCTTCATGCTTCTCTTTTCTCCTTTTGCTACCAGTATCCCTGAAAACTGAAATATGTCTAGTTCATTTTAGTCAAGTTACTGGGAATTTCCAGGCAACCTAGGTTGCCTAGCTTTCTCCAGGAATGTTTAGGAAAAGTTTTCACTGTATAGGAACTTTCCTCTTTATATTAAGAAAAAAATTATCGTTGATGAAATTTGTACCCATAAATATGCCAATTGTTACCTCCAAAGTCTTTCTCCTTTTAACATAGCTGGATACATGCTTTAAGTTCTTGTACAAAAGTGATTTTGATTTCTAAACGCTAAAGATTACTAGCAATTACAGAATAATTTGTAACAATTACGTATTTCATTCATTAAATGTTGAAGTATATTGAACAAAATGAACAGAACATACAAGAACGGAACAAAGATGATCACGCTTATTGTTAAGGTGCTATTACACTGTCGAGCTTGTTGATCAGCTTCCTTGCTTCTTCAACAAGCAAGCTCGACAGTGTAACATCGCCTTTGCACAGTCGATCTTGCTCATCGAGGAAACTCGGGGAAGGAAGGTTATCAAGAAACTCGACAGTGTAATAGCAGAAAAAAATCTGTCAAACTTGCTCAAGGGCAACTCGTCGAGCAAGCTGGACATTTGGAGAGATTACATTTCATTGACGCCTGCCGGGTAAATACAGTTGAGAAAACTGATCAAAAAACTCTATAATGTGACAGGGCAAAGAAACCTCTAGATTTCTCGACGAGCTTGCTCGTCGAGTGAACTGTTGAAAAGCTGATCAACGAGCTCTAATAGTGTAATATCACCCTTACTATATGTTGTTTGTTTCAGTTCATTATATGATCAATACGGTATTCCTTTCAAGAGATGAACGAGGCTGTTAACCACAACATATGAAAGTATTCCTTTAAAAGTTCTCAAGCACTGCTTATAACATGGGGCCACGGTGCAGTGGCTCAATGGTAGAGCGCTCGTCTCTGGCGCTCAGGGTCGTCGATTCGATTCCTGTCGTGCCATGTGAGCTTTGTACTGGAGCCTCTATCCCGTTTAGTTCTTTCTTTCTTTCTTTTTTTCTTTTTCGTTCAGTTTCCCGAGCTTTTAGACCAATTACCTAACAGAAAACATCGGCCGGGCATCATCATCATAGCAAATAGTTTTCCTTTACTTTAATAGTAGCAAATTTATTTTAATAGTAGTGGTCTGCGGGCTGGTGCGGGCCTGGGTTTGCAGGACTCTATCTCCAGATAACCCCAAATGGACAGATCCGTGTAAAATGGTTGGTGCAGGGAAGATTATGGTGTGGGTAGGGATCTGGGGGACACTTATCATTGGACCATTTTCCCCCTGGCACCTTCACTGCACAGTATTACTTGCACATGGTAGAACAACTCATTCTTCCATCAGCGTCGGCCCCGGATGGCAACTTTCCCTTATTTTACCAACATAATTTCGCACCACCTCATTGTGGACTGCAGATTCGTCAGTATCTGGACGAGCAATTTCCTGGTCGATGAATTGGATGTTGGCCAGCGGATTAGCCTGCCAGATCGCTTGATTTATCACCAATGGACTTTAACCTTTGGGGCAACCTAATGGCAATTATATATGGCGAAAAGAGTAGGGATATGAATCATTTGGAGCAACGGATACAGGATACACATTCACAAATCACACCTGAGACATTGCTCCGTGTTCATACAGATTGTGAGACACGCCTGCGCAACACGGCCAGCACATTGAACACATTTTTTAAGAAATAAACTTGATTATAAATTCATGTTATTATCACTTCATAGTTATTAAAGTTATATTCAATCTGATTACACCAATGAGTTTCTCTTAAAATTCTAGCCCTGTTTGATATATCACATGACACCTTCCCCTGACTCACCCTGTATAACTAATATGCAGACCTGCTCATTTTTACCCAAACATGGCGACTGAATTTATTTCCATTTTTCGACACAAATTATATTAACAATTTTTAATTAATAAATTTTAAATATTTTAACTACTTCCATTGCTTAAGTACTTTACATTATATACTTTTTTTGGATTACGTTTAATTGCAGTTCTGGACATATGAGGAATTCTTTTGATCGTTCTACAAAATTCAAAGTTACTGGTTATACAGAATCTATTTGAAGTGGTTGATTTTCTGTTATAATCATCTTTAAAATGCTTTATTAATTTTTTTCTGGGAACTCCAAGAGATTGACCTACATTAGAATTTTTGCTTGTGCAGCATTCTCTGTGTTGATTTGATACCAGCTAAAAGTAAATAAAAATTAAATAGTTGCATTTTAAATCGAAAATATATCGCATTAAAATAACTGCAGTGTTTTTAAATAAATGCACTTTGAACATTATGTTTATTAAATGCACTTAATAAAAGGAATATTTAATACAGATGGTTGAAATATTTTTTAAAATGTTTAAAGCAACATCTGTTTAAATCGTAGACAAACATTTTAAGATTTCAACTTAACAAATGAAGGGTACACGGGAAGGCCCAACATAGCCCAAAAACGGTAAAAATGAGAATATAATGACATTTTATTACTCTATTAGTCAATTTCCAAGTGACAAATGACGAAGGAGATAATCAATTGCGTCATAAGTTATTGACAATTCAAGATGCTGAGAACAATGGAAAAGCATATGTAGTGTAAGTTTATTTTCCTTTCTCCTTGAAAACCCAGCTTCTGGACTATGTTGGTTTTCCCGTGTACACTTCAATTGTATTTACTTTCGTCTTTTAAGCAACACTCAATCCAGAAGCTTTTGTCATGAAACACACATCAATTTATCTCATTTTCAGACTTCCAAGACTTTCATCAGATGTCGAAAAACACTGCGCGTCTTGTAAAGATGTCGTGAATTCATCCAAGAGTTAATCAAATCAATGGCATACGTTTTTTTGTCTCTTTCAAGATACTAAATGGAGACAGCGATAAAGGACTATGTTAGGAATAACAAACACAATGCATGGGGTATCTAGAAACCACAATCTGAAAGAGTGCTCCCGGTTGCCTTAATTTAAACGAAATAAATCCTCTCTTTTTTCACGATTGATTCTCCTTGTTCTCCTTTCTTCCAATGGAACTTCATTCTTCCACATTGTGCGAAAGAGATAAAAGTTCTCCATGGAAAGAGAGAAGTGCTGGCAGTTGTTCGGTTTGCAGCTTGTACCAAATACAAGCTAGCAAGGCTCGTCAATCGTGACGTCACAACATCTGTAACCTACCGTTCCCATGACAACTGTGAAGGGGATTGAGAAAGACAAGGTTAGTTAAAAGAAAAGGCAGAAACAAAAACATTCGGAAACATAAAAAAAGACTGTCATGAGCGCTGAATACTTCGAATTACCACTTAAAATTTATTTAATGGATTCCAAGTCAACAAATTAATCTTTTAATCTGACTTTATTGTTGGCGTTTGAAACAATTGTAAAACGTTAATCGAGAAGTAGATTTCGACGCTGATGTCTATTTGAAATTAATTCCAAGATTTTTCAATATGATTTGAAAGGGATTAAACGCAAAAGATTTCATACTAATGAAGAAAATATATATAACAGTCGATTTCAGTGGTTATCAATAATTGTTACTGAATGTTCTTTCGTATATATCCACAGTAAAAATATCACAAATATTTTGCGCTTTCCTCATTAATCTTTTTGAAAATCGTTTAGTTTTATGTTGCCCACTTAGTTTTAATGATTATTTCATAAACACTTGCTAAACACATTTACTTTACAATATGTCCGGATACTCTCCTGCTAACTCAATAATACATGAAACTTCAACATATACTAACCAAATTGACACTGTGTTCTTCACAATTCTGTTACAGCCATTCTTTTTCATTATATCACAGCCATTGATAGCGTAGATAATAAGAAATGAACTTTTAATCTCCTTACTTCGTCCGTTCGTCCATCCATCAGCGTCCAAAAAATTAATCTCAGGAACCACAAGGTGTAGAGAGGTGGCCATGACGTCGTTGGAAAGATCTTGGCTAGATTATCACAGAGCCGCCGGAACCGGCTCGATTGGTGTTGGCAACCCATTTTAAAAAATCAACTTTTCAAAATATTTCCATTTTGCTGGATATATCTTTTCGAAAGTTGACATAAATATTATTTAGCACAATAGAAAAAAAATGGTGTAGCCCAGTAGTTACTCTGTAACAATTCATGGATTTCAAACCGGTTTGTAGGCTTAACCATTAGACCTAGGAGGCTGAATTTGGTATAAGGTATTCATATGGGAGTTGGATTGGGGTTTACCCGCTTTCTTACCTAACCAAAGGTGATTGGAGATTGTTTATAGATAACCAAATGTAATTTTGAACGATATTTTAATGAAGGTGTAATAACTGGATTAATCTAATCGTGGTTTTACCGCCCCGGTGTCGCTAACGCTCGGACGGGCCCGCGAAACCCGTCTCCCAGCGCTGATCGCGAGACCCGGACTCAAGCGCTCGCGAAAACCGTAGAACGCGGTGCGGTAGGTTAAATTTATTATAGGATGTGGATTTTTATTAAGGATATCACATTTGTTTTTTGGGGGTATTCACTATTTTATATGAAGGGTTCTCAGTGTGCAGTTGAACATCCTTGAATGATACTGGAGAAGTTGTATATTTCTTATGATGATTAATAAAGAAAATATAGCGTTTTAAAAATGTACTAGCGGCAAGGACCAGTAGAAGAATAAACAATAATTGTTTACAAAATATTTGCAATTCTCCTTGCGAGCGCCGAAGTTGCTATCGGTGTTTTATTGCCAGCAATTGCTTGTGATAAGGCCTGTAAAGGAGAACAGAATGTGAAACAGTCTTTTCTCCTTTACAACGTTTCGAAATTCAAAACCAGATGTTTAGGACAAATAAATATATATTTTACATTATGAGGAACCGGCAACTTGATTTTATTACGTCGCCATAAAATATGTTTTACAACTATAATTGTGTCTTTTCTTTGGATGTATGTTGTTCCTTCCTTCCGCATCAGAAGATTGTAAACAATGATGAATTGAAAATAAGAGGTCCCAAGCTTTTTTGTCGTAAAGTAGGAAGTATGCTTAATTGTTTTCCAGTGGCGGTGCTTAGGAGAAAGTTTTGAAAAAGATAAACAAATTGGATTCGTTTTAGGAGAGAATGTGCTAGACGTTTCTGAATCTTTAGTTTAGCTGAAAGACGCTGTAGAAAATTCAAGAGAATTTTACAATTATCTAAATGTTTCGAACGGAGCCCCTGGGTTTACTGTTTGTCTTTGAAAAGTGTTTCATCGACTCTGCTTTGAATTTTGTTTTAATTTTATATGTAAGTTGAACGTTGTCTTACAGGATCATCGTCATCAGTGGAAGAGTAAGTACTTTATTTTTAATTATTTATATATTTTATTACATAGTGATATGTTGAAGACATTTTTGTATACGAACTTTTAACTTTGGAATCTGCATCAAATTGTAGTTAATATCAATAATCAGAAATATTCATGTCTCAACCGAGATTTGAATCTGCAATCGCTTCTTTCATTTTAATTTTTGAACCTTTTGTCCATACTAAAATAATTGTAATTGAATCTCCTGTCTTAACAATTCGGATAAAATTTACTTTTGGCCGAACTGAAGTCGGAATGATGTAGGAGAGAGTATATTGGAAGCGATCTTTATGGAATTCGTAGTCCACGATAATACAGATCCTGTCTTGCTGTTGACTCAAACTCTTTAGAATAAAATTATGTCGATGTCGGGGATCAAACCCAGGACTCTAGTTTGAGACGTTAAAGACAAGTAGAACGGAAGAATTCTTGAAAATTCAGTTTTTTTTATTTCTTGATAAACTTTGTCTGTTGACAATCAGTAGAATTGATCTCAGGCCCTCCCGAATACCAAACGAATACTTTATTGTGGCTATATAAAATACTGATTTGATACTTGGTAAATTATTAAAATGATGATGATGGGTGTTCCGCACGAAGGTAGATCTTGACCTGAAGGTCTCAGAGGAACAGAAGTGGGGATGATTTGCCAGTGCCTTTTATTATTTGAAGATCACGTTTCAAGAGGAGGAGATTCACTGTATCGTGGACATTATGTTGTTTGCGCTGCTTGGAAATTAAATATGCTTTTTATATGAATGAGGGATGTGCAAATACACATATTTTCGAATTATGGCCGGCTTTACCTTAAGAAACCGATCAGAAATATCAAGCAAATTTTGGTATAGAATTTGATTGTAATTGATAGTTGAAACCGTCCTGAAAGTAGAAAAAGCCCTGACACTTTGATTGCCACTATTTTATTCATATCAGGTTCTCTAGTTGCATCATAATCTTGACTCGACATTGATTCAAACGTACACTATTTGAGACCACACCATAAATTGAACCCGGGAGACGTTATGGATAACAGGAACGGGGAATTCATATAAATATACTTATTATAACCTTTTGATTCACTTACAACGTTGAGATATTTTAATTAGCTCATGCCTCCTTTGTTGTTTACTAAAGATATATTTATTTAGAACTTTTCGTGTAAGTATTTGCCTTGCTTAAGGTAATATTTATCACCGCATAATAAGGAAGATCTAATTATTTTTACTTTACATTATGTTTTATAAGAATACAAGGTGAACACTTTAACCACATTTTTCTAACAATCTTTAGGCATATCAGGTTCAGGCCGTCATAGGGTAGGGCAGTGTGAAGTTGAATAGGAATTTAGAATCATTAACTTGATAATATTTTGCCTTCATATTATTTATTTCAATTATTTTGGTCTTTAGGCATCTTTAACTTGGGCCGTATGTATTCTTGAAAGGTTGAATATTGTTTATTAGTACTCAAATGAAGAAAGTGGGAAGAAACAGAGAACCCTGAGATATTGCATAAGAATTCTCATGCGCAAGCTGTTTGTGCACCACAAAGCTTATACGGTATAAACCCAAGCAATAGAGATGAGCGCTGAGTCATCGTTGGGTATTGTTGCCAACTTAGAAATATTTTTGATCAGTGTGTTTACTGAATCCCTTACGTCTTTGAAAGCGATTGAAAGTCTTTTCATGTACTTTCTTTATTTAAAAGTTTAGTCAGCAATCAACTTTGTGTATCTTTTTACATTTATGGAACTGTAGCCGATTGAAGAGAACAATTTAATTATTGCTTTAACGCCTTTACGCAACATTTACTTAGGTCGGATTGGAAGTCCATCATGTTCAGAAGTATTGCTTGCCAATTCCCGGAGGTATTACTTCACAATTATGACGTATACGATGTGTGGAATATATTTATTAGAAGTTTCATAAA
>JAGDQP010059023.1:0-12451 GCA_022664845.1 Lepisma saccharinum | reverse complement strand
AGAAATTCAATAATTTTTACATATTTGGACTAAGAAACTGTGTAATTCATTGAGCATTGGAAGAAGTCTCCATAATCTAAGCGGAATAATGGCTTCATTTACTAATTATCGGGAAGTCGTATAATGGAATAGCATCTGTATATGGGGAAATGATAAGACAATACTTGTCAATAATAATTGAGAATAATAGCAAAATTATTACATGAAAATTGTGATCATTGAATAATGTGATATGTATTTAATAATAATTGGTGTGTAATTTGAGGGTTTTACTGTATATAGCTTAAATTAGCGTATTGAAAATCGCGGGGGCTCTAAAATTAGCGCACTTATTTTTGCATCACCCCGTATATATTTCCGATTAATGTAGACTAATGCTACTATATGTTATCGGTATGAGATGATTTATTTTTTTGGGAAAAGGTTGAAACCTCTTTTCCTTATTGATATTACTTCACTATGTGTACATAAATTAGATACAAAGCTTAGTTGAATAATGTATAAATTATGTATATCTTGTGTACATGACATATACATTGAGAGATTACAAAGATTTAGAGTTCTTTTCCTTGTAGCTCTTGCTTGACAAAATCTAATCATTCTATTGATGTGAATTTTACACATGATATCTTAACTTGAAAAGTGAGTAAGGCGGGATATAGTCAGTTGAAACATACAAGTGCATTGCAGCTGATTTCATAGTTTGGAAATTGGTCACTTTTCCTGATGACAAACTCTTGCTTAAGCGCTCTAGATGTATCATACGTGAATTCCAAATGTGAAATCAGTTTGTATGAAGATATAGAGGTCATATGCCTTAATGATTAAAATGTTTTGCGTTCAATCTACATCATTTATTATTTTTACATGTTGCGTAGGGATAAAGTTTTTAGTTTCTGTATGGAGGAAGGAAGTTGTTAGATTATTTGGAGATAAAGAAATACACAAATTTAATTTATATATGTATCTTAAGCCTTCATAATTCTTAGGAATAACGTCCTTTTCCCCCGCCCCTGGTAAGCACTCGTTCGGAGATAGAGACGGAAAAAATGAAGTAGCTTATTAGAGGTATGAAGTACGTATTCGTTAGAAGAAACTGAGGAAAACCATGGAAATTATTACTTTGGAATGACCAGGAAAAGATTCAAATTCGCGTGTGAGATCGTTTAACTTTGAGATCGAATCACCTATCTTCTGATTAGAGCTAGTTATCATCATTAAAAGTAACCCATTTTAGATCTGAATGGAGAGGGTGAAACGTATCTTCAAGAATCTTTTTCATTCAGTGGATAGTAATGATGATGATTGTAAATATAAAATGTTCAAATAAGTAGATTTCTATTATACTAGAGTGCACCATAGAACACAAAATTGAACTGTCATACCTCACTGGTAGAGTGTTTTGTTAGCATATGCGAGGTTCTACGTTCAATCCCTGAAGATGAGCATTGTGTTAGATGTTTCAGGGTTTTTCCAGTCATACTAGAGAAATATCAGGATGACACGTTGAACATACCTCCTAGTGCACACCTTTTCACATCCTTTCCTCTTCTCATATATGAATGTGACTCTCACATGTTTAAAGGCGCAAAAATAAAATGAGAAAAAGCTGAGTGAAAATAATCGACTTCTGAAGTAGGGGCATATCAGATGACCAGTACCATCAGGTCGCCACGACACCACTGCCAACCCATACATCTGACGTGTTGCCAACTACAGGTGTTTCCATTATTCTGATAAGCATCTGTATATACAAAGAGTCATAGTAACACAGACGTTTGTTAAAAGAGAGAGAGATGGAGAGAGACAGACTAATAGAAAGTAGAGAGAGGGAATAGACACAGATCAGAAAAAAAGAGATAGAAAGAAAGACACATATATACACAGAGTCATAGTAACACAGACGTTTGTTAAAATAGAGAGAGGGAGAGGGAGACGGAGAGAGACAGACTAATAGAAAGTAGAGAGAGAAATAGACAGATCAGAAAAAGATATAGAAAGAAAGACACATATATACACAGACTCAGTAACAAGACGTTTGTTAAAATAGAGAGATGGAGAGAGACAGACTAATAGAAAATAAATAGAGACAGACAGATCAGAAAAAGAGATAGAAAGAAAGACACATATATACAAAGTCATAGTAACACAGACGTTTGTAAAAATAGAGAGAGAGAGAGAGAAAGAGACGGAGAGAGATGAAGAGAGACAGACTAATAGAAAGTAGAGAGACAAATAGATCAGTAAAAAGGAGAAATAAAGACACATATATGCACAGACTCTTAGTAACACAGACGTTTGTTAAAATAGAGAAAGTGAGAGAGACAGACTAATAGAAAGTAGAGAAAGAAATAGACAGACAGATCAGAGAAAAGAGAGAGAAACACACATATATACTCAGAGATATACTAACACAGACGTTTGTTAAAATTGAGAAAGAGAGAGATAGAGACACAGACAGATTTTTAAAAACGGTACAAGAAAAAAAAGAAACATATATTTAGAAAGGTATCATTTTATACACACATAGTAGATTTAAAAAAAATCTTAGCAGTGATTTAGAGAAACTATATTTTCCACATGGGTCTGTTGGACACAGTGGTTTGAAGAAAGCAGTAAGACTGAGAAATACTAGAATGCTTTGAAGGTTGAGTGGGGAGTTCATGGTTTAAATCTGAACACTGTACTACATTGTCTTGAAACGTCTGATGGTCAACTGAAAATGATGTTCCTTACTCACACCAGACAAATGCTGGGATATCAGCTTGAATATAGCCTCTGCTGGACACCTTTCTGCATCCTTTTCCCCACCCCTATCCGAGATCTATGTTTGTGTAAAAAATGCTTGGGAAGAAATGTAATCCGATAGCCATATGACCGGATTAAGGAAGAGGGAAGTTATAAGTATAATCATTCGAATATTGAATATGTCAGTAAATAATATATAAATACACGATTATCTTGAATAGAGAGAGATAAATAAGACAAAGAAAGAGATAAAAAGATTGAAAGATATATTGTAAAAACTATTATTATTATTATAAAAGTGGAAAAATACCTTTATTTTATACTCTTGTTCTAAACATTGTCTCCATGTGTGTGATGTTCAACTGAGAATGAGATGATGTAATTTTGATAATTTTTTATCACTAATGCGTCAGAGATAATAGTAGACTGAGTTTAAACAGAAAAAATGCTCATAGTTGTCAATTTTATTTTGATATGACTCATTCAGTGTTGTCAATTTGTACTTATGAGAAAAGAATGAGCAAATACCTTCTGTTAAAATATTCGGTTAATGAAGTCTTGAATTATTTTGATAATGCATCTCGTCTTAAAATATTCAGTTATGAAGAATGATCACGATTTGTGTATGAATTACGATTAAATCCAGTCTTGTTAAATATTCTACAATCAAGGCCTTGGCTCAGATGATAGAGCGCTGCCTTTGCATTCGAAAAGTCTTCGGTTCATACTTAGCGGACACATTCTAACGGGAGTTTTACAAGGGTTTCTCATCGGTCACACCAGGATAATGCTGAAACTACTTTTAACTTAGAGCGTGGTCAAGTTAACTGTAAATAACACCTGATATTGTCACTTGACTTGTAGAAATAAATAAAATACCTCTCCAGCTGGAGGGAGAACATAAGAATGGATACCATAGAAGTAACCTGATACTTAATCTAGGATTTCTTTTATTTATAGCCTTTAGTCATCTAAGGTTCAGGCCGGAGGATAGAGGAGGGGAAAAGATGGTAGAAGTTTTTAATCAGGGCTTATATAGAAGGCACCATCCCGGCATTTGCCTGATGTGACTGTAGGCTTTAGTTTGAATTTGAATCTGATTTCTTTTATTTATAGCCTTTAGGCATCTAAGGCTCAGGCCGGAGGATAGAGGGGGAAATGATGGTGGAAGTTTTAAGTCAGGGCTTATATAGAAGACACCATCCTGGCATTTGCCTGGTGTGACTGGAAAACCGTGGAAAACCTCAGGATGATCAGCCGCTGGGAATCGGACCCACGACCTATCAAACGCTATGCGAATGTTCTTTTCTTTTATTTATGGCATATAGACTTTAGTTTGAGTTTAAATTTGATTTCTTTTATTTATGGCCTTTAACCATCTATGGCCCAGGGCGGAGGATAGAGGAGGGAAAAGGATACTGGAAATTGACTTGACTGAGCGGATGTGACACGTTTATTACTCCACATGCATACTTCTATTAAATCAAGTTAAAAAAGTTTTAAGATCATAATTAATTCTCTCTTTTCTTTTTGATACGCTACAGTCTACTCATTCTAATAGGAGTAAAATAAGTAAGTAATCTTATTTAAATTATCTTATTTAAATACGTCACATTTCACACTAACATTGAAAAGCAATCAGATTTAAAACCTTAATAATCCTGTTACGAAGGTGTGTTCATATGTAAATGGGGAATAGCTCAGTGCTAGAGCATTCGTATAGTATTTAGGAGGTGATGAGTTCAATCCCAGCGATTAATCATTCTAAATGAGCATCAATGAATGAAATATTTCTAGAAACATGTAAGGGTATCATAGTATTTCACTCATCTCTAATGATTGAGATCATCCCTTTGATTGCAGTCCATGTCATATACGCTATTTCCACGAGATAAATACAATATGCATGAGTTTTCCCGTTTCCTGCAACTTTCATTCCACTAATTCTCTCATCATCATCCATTCAAGTGAATGAAAAGTTGCTAAATGACTTAAATAATATTGAATTCAATTTATTGAATGTGATATTTAGAAAATTCATAAACATGGAAAACTTTACCCGACTTCAGACCGGTGAGCAAGAAAATATTCGACTAGGGTCTAGTTATCAGGCAAGAATCACGTGACATTTACTTCCTGTGGTACGCTTTTCTCTCTAGCCACATATTTAATCGAAATATTGTCTTCAAACATTGATGTGAACATGAAATCCACTTTAGTTTTCCTGAGTTTTCTAGTGAAATGCTGTCATAGTACAGAGATGAAAACTATGTCAATCATCAGTGAGGAATGTCCAACAGAAGGACTCGAACTCGCGTCTGCGTTTGCTGCTGAGCCAAAGTCCACGACCTCAATCATTCGAGTATAGGAACTGGGGTACGAAGAAAAGATTCTATATGAAAATCTTAATTGAATGTGGTATTGCAAACGGGACCCACACAATTTTAAAATAATCATTCAAAATCTCACCCTTTAATCTAGCTTGAAACTTTAATTTCCTGCCTTTTTTCTTCATCATATTAGCTCTCCTCAGTGAAGAAGGAAATAAATACCAATTATCTTAATTAAAGATAACATTAACATTCGTGTAGTATGTTTGCGTAAACAATAGAATGCCTCGTGTTGAGTGGTGAGTGCCGGGCTTGAACTTGAATCGTTTCGCACATGGGCGATCCACAATCCACAATCACACCACTATACCAAAGGCGAATGAATAACTTTACAATTTAATTGCAAAGAGCCTCGGTGTGAACTTTCTCTAAAAGAAAGCAGTAAGATTTCCAGACATCAATCAAAATATACTACATAGTTCGTATGTAAAATATACTTCTAAATCAGATCAAAGTTTCTAAACACACTAATAGAAAATCAGAAGTTAACCTAGGTTTTCTTCAAGAAGTTCAAATTTTTCAGATTTTCTTTTAGTCTAAACAGAAAAAATCTATAGCTGAAGTACATTATGTGTGGAAGATAATGTTTTTAGTGAACACCTTTCTAGAGGAAAGAGATGGGAAAGCAGCGGTGAATGTCTTTCTTAGAAGACAGACATTCTACTATTTCATCGATGAAAATTTAAAAAAAAAAAAAATATTAGTGTTGATGCCGTCTAACATCCTTCACTAGTACGGATCGAAAGTGTGCCATATTATTAAGTGGAATATTGGTGGCAAAGGTAAATAACTAGCCTCGCAAATTAAAAATATATATTTCTTCTCAATTTCATATAAAAACTAATTATTTTTTGCTTAAAGAAATGTTAGCAGTCTTACAAATTCCTATATTTAAAGAAAACAATTTATAGTTTGTAAGAATGAGAACAGAGAAAGTAATCTAATTTGATTATTTATGAATAATTTGAATATGTAAGAACTAAAACGAGGTAATGGAAGAAATAAAAACTTCCTTAATATCAAATATAACATGTTTGATTAAAGATTGCTACGACGACGGCGGTAGTAATAGCTTATGTATAAAACAATTATAAAAAAAACTGAAGCCTAGAGCGATGGCGGCCGTGATAATTTTTACATATAACGGCCGCGGTACTGGTTTTCTTAAAATAATGGAATATACTAGTGATACTGCTCCTTTTCAAATGTTTGGACGTCTCTTTACACCTATTAATAACTTAGATTATATACTTCTAAATAAAAACCATCGCCTCAAAACTAAACGCCTTTGAGTTTTCAGGACAGCACGTACATTTCTGCTAGGATTTTCATTTTTAAGGGGTCCGTAAATTCTAAGAACAGGAGCTATAGTTTTCTATCGAGCAGGCTACAGGGTTTTCTATCAGCATTTCTTTTCTCCTCAAAATTCTCCCGTAATCTTGTACGAACAGCCACGCGAAATGAATTTTCTTTCCCAACTTTCCCGCCAAAATAGACTTGCCAACCTCGCTCGCGGATTTCAGATCGCACCAAAGGCACACGCGAGTTCGAATCCTTTTCCTGGTCATTCCTAAGTAATAATTTCCATGGTTTTCCTGTTTCTTCTAACGAATACGTACTTCATACCTCTAATAAGCTACTTCATTTTTTCCGTCTCTATCTCCGAAAGAGTGCTCCCCAGCGGCGGGGGAAAAGGACGTTATCCCTAAGAATTATGAAGGCTTAAGTTAAGATACATATATAAATTAAATTTGTGTATTTCTCTATCTCCAAATAATCTAACAACTTCCTTCCTCCATACAGAAACTAAAAACTTTATCCCTACGCAACATGTGAAAATAATAAATGATGTAGATTGAACGCAAAACATTTTAATCATTAAGGCATATGACCTCTATATCTTCATACAAACTGATTTCACATTTGGAATTCAAGTATGATACATCTAGAACGCTTAAGCAAGAGTTTGTCATCAGGAAAAGTGACCAATTTCCAAACTATGAAATCAGCTACAATACACTTGTATGTTTCAACTGATATCCCGCCTTACTCACTTTTCAAGTTAAGATATCATGTGTAAAATTCACATAAATAGAATGATTAGATTTTGTCAAGCAAGAGCTATAAGGAAAAGATCTTTAAATCTTTGTAATCTCTCAATGTATATGTCAAGTACACAAGATATACATAATTTATTCATTATTCAACTAAGCTTTGTATCTAATTTATGTACACATAGTGAAGTAATATCAATAAGGAAAAGAGGTTTGAACCTTTTCCCAAAAGATTAAATCATCTCTTATACCGATAACATATACTCAAGTTTACTCCTGACTAAAGTGATCTCTGTAACTCAAACAATGAAATCATTTTAAAGATTTACTTCATTGACCCATATCTTCGTTTCTCGAAGATTAATCAAAAGCTAACGCAGTAAGATAACATACACGTGTGATAAAGTATTTTCTGTGTTCATTATCATTCTAGCTTCAATCTGTTCATCTGACGAAGAAGGTATGTTCCATCTCTCCTTCACCGAAAATAATGAAAAAAGGGTATTCCTTATTATTTTAATTTTTCTAAGTAACTTTTCTGTATTTTCTATTTCTAGTGATTAACAATTTAACACAAAAACGAATGATCTACCAAATTCAAAGCTTTCTGCTAATAATTTTTTTGCACATGTATAGTCAAAATTTTGAGGGTATCTAACTATAAAGTTCTCATAAATAGAAAAGCTAAGCTCAAACAGTATATCATCTAATACGCCCGCCTAATGTTATAGACAGTATATTCTTTAATCTTTTTTAATTCGCCTGCCCAATGGTGCGGTAAGTATATTTCTTAAATTTATCTGATATGCCCGCCCAATGATATAATATATTCCTTAAAATTCTGATATTCCCACCCAATGGTACAGTCAATATATTACTTATTTATCTTATACGCCTGCCCAATGGTGCAGTCATTATATTCCATATTTTTTTAGATTCCCGCCCAATGCTACGGTAAGGTCTCATGACAGTCTCTGATTTCATCAACCTCTCACTTTTTTCTATTATTCCCGCCCAATGGTACAGTCAATATATTATTTATTTATGGTACCCAATGGTGCAGTCATATTCTTTTTTCTGATATTCCCGCCCAATGGTACGGTAAGGTCATGTGACGGTCTGTCATGTCATCATCCTCTCTTTTCTTCTAATATGCACGTCCAATGCTACGCTAAGGTCACGTGATGCTCATCTGATACGCCGGCTCAATGGTGCAGTCATTATATTATTTGTTCTGATATTTCTGCCCAATGGTACGGTAAGGTCATGTGACGGTCTGTGATGTCATTAACCTCTCATTTTTTCTAATATGCCCGTCTAATGCTACGCTAAGGTCACGTGATGCGTATCTGATACACCGTGTCACGTGATGGAAGTTTCCAGGCGTCATCTTCCATTACGTTTTCACTAATTCAGCCATCTAATACAAACATTAGGTACCCTCCACATCTTCCCAACTCATTACCCTTTCCTGTGCTCACACGTAATGGGAATCTCCAGGCGCCATCTTGAATTACGACATCGCTTTCCCCCAAAAATCACCCGTAATTTCTTCCCCCAATTTAGTTCACAATCTCGTACTAACATGCTACGCTAAGGTCACGTGATGCTCTCTGATGTCACAGGCCTCTCCCACAATCAGCCCTTCACCACTCTGACGTCACAAAACTCGACCAATCAGAGGCTCAGAAAAATAATAAAAGTGTGTCCTCTTCTACTTAGGATTTGTAGTGAATGCGTCTATTATTCGGTCCCTGTAGTATTTGTACAAAATATGGGATCTGTTACTTTCGAATGGTATTTCGCTAAATGGGTAGAATTCGACTTAATATTAGATATTTGCTGCTTTAATTGGCTAAATAAAACATTCGAATTCATGTTTTTGAGGGTAGTTTGTGCTTTTGTTACTTTGAAGGGTCATATTTGGCTATGAACGAGACATTTTAGCATGTAATTCAGGTAGAGAAGAATTACTTGGAGAAGTTATATAGGAAAAGTGTTGGTAAGTTGGTGTTTGTCATTGAGAAAAGTGACACTGTTTAAGTAAAAAGCTCGTATTTGGCGAAAGAGACATTAGAACATAATTTTTGCGCTGTTATTGAATTTTGAAAATAGTCGTATTGGAGAGAGCTTTCTCAAGAAGGAGCTTGCACAAGTGTATATTAAATGTCGCTATTTCACGCTTTGGGACCACATGAAGTACTTGTAGCATGTATTTCCATACTCACAACTACTTCGAAATACCTTCAGCATAATTTACCCTCTGAAATGTAATTCGGTAGAAAGACAAGCAGTGTTTGAAGTCCTTTGAATAAAACGAAAGCTAGAAAGGACTGAAGGCTACTTCAAAAGCAAACTGAAAAAAAAAAAACAACTGATAAACTGACATATTGGATTCCACAAAAAACATGCCCCCACTCTCACAAGACCATACGTTAGGTAATAATTGCTGGACGACGCCAATAAATTGCAGAGAGAGAACTGAATTGTGACTTAGTTTGCTGCAAGTGAACAATGGCTATTTGTGAGTATACTTTTGCAAAGGGGCCGTTGAGTGTGTTGGTGGCATGTCTTACAGAGTGCTTTTACAATATTTCCTTGAGAATGCAATATTAGAGAACCCCCACTACCATGAGGGTATGCTGTATTCTGTGGGTGAGGTCGGGGTGCCGTGCCCTTTTATGAAATATCTGCTATTGTTCAAAGGTGTATAATGTGGGGTAATTTCTGCTATGTTAAATAGGGGTTGGGAAAATGTGTAGACCGTAGCCCCTGTAAACTCGTTGCCTGTATAATCTCTGCTATGGTAGATAGTGATTGCGCACTAGGGGTTGAAATTCCTGTGTATCTAGTCTAAAATGTGTTCGTAGCCGTAATTATAATCTCTGCTATCGTACGTTGGTACGAGGGCTAGGTAATCTCTGCTATGTTAAATAGGGGATGGAAAAAGAGCTTCGTACCATTTTATGGCATCTCGCACTACTATGTGGGTTAGGTAATTTCTGCTATGGTGCTGTGCAGGGGTTGAAAAAGAACTTGTAGCCTCTGCTATGTTAAATAGGGATTGGAAAATAGGTGCCGTAGCCTTTTATGGTATCGTGCACTGGCGTAGGGGATGAAAAAAGGTGCCGTAGCCTTTCACGAAATCTCTGCTATGTTAAATAGGGGTTGAAAAGAGCTTCATACCCTTTCATAGTGTTGGAGGGCGTAACTAGACTATATTAATCTGCTATGTTAAATAGGAGATGAAGAAAAGGTGCCGTCTGCTATGTTAAATAGGCGATGAAAATATGCTCGTAGCCTTTTACAAAATAATGGTGAAAAATGTGCTCGTAGCCTTTTTCATAGGTGGAATAAATCTGCAACACCGCGTATCGTGCAGCCCTGGAAAATCAATTACTTGCTATCGTCCATGTATGGGAAAAATGGCAAATTTCACACAAAGTGCGGTTAAGTGACCCTATTACTCCTTACATGGTAATTCATCCTAGTTCTTGTCTAATTTCAATACATGGTGCATTATTATGTAAGATGCATGTAATTTATATCATGAGGCCACCAGTGATTACAAATGACCACCACAATTTTTTTTCTGGTGGCCTCGTTGGAGATCTTAGGGAACTTTTTAAACATTGATCCTGGCTTCCTGTTTTCTTCTGTTACTGCATGCACTACAATAATGCGTAAATGACCAGTATTTGAAACGTACTGGTAAAACGAAAGCCGAATTGTGTACTGAATAAATAAATTCTGCCTTTCTTTTTACTTTGAGTTATGTAACCAGCGTTTCTCAACCTTTTTAATGCACGACCAGGCCCGTAGCCAGGATTTCATTAAAGGGGGGGCACAGATAAACTTTATATATCTCTCTCATATACATATGACCCTTCTTGACAGAGTAGCTAACACGCTTTTTGCACTGGGTACACATGGTTCCGGGTTTGATTCTCGTCAGAGAATCAAGATTTTCGGTGTTGAGGCAATTTAAGAGCTACTTACAAAAAGAATTGATGAATTACTATCGAGAAAGCTAGACTATAACGGCTGAGTAACTACTGTTACTTTAATAATAATCTATAATTGATTTTACGTTCAGTAAGAATTAGTTTTTATTCATAAACAAAATATTCTCGTACGGAACTGTTCTTACATAATCGCCTGAATAGTCAATTCTAATAGCCTGCTGCACGATTCTTCGAGGTTTAAAACCTATTGTGATGAATTAAAAAACAACTATGGAATAATATTTGTACATACCTGACCAATATTTTTACATTAAAAATTCTTGTCTCTGTTTTTGTATCAAAGAAAGATGATTTATGATTATTTACTTTCAAAAGAACGGAAAGATCAAAGATGTTTGCAAGGTGGTTAAATGTTGATTGTCTTAGAAGCCCAATGCTTGTCCTATAGTCCTTAAGCCCCCGAACCAGAAAGCTACTCGACAAATATGAAATATGCCCTGAGATACCAAAATAGAATGAAAGTTGTCTGACAAAATTATGTGGTCAGACAGAGAAGCTACACGTAATCGTAAACGAATAATGCAAACGTTAACTAATCTCCTTGACATCCAGACCATGAAGTGCTGTGAACTACTCTAAAATTTATCTTTTATTTTTAATTTCCAAATGTTAAGGAGCAATATAAAATTTGAAATATTTCTGGGGTAAGTATACCCGCATCCAGGATATCTAAGGAGGTCCTCGCTTCTCGTAGACTAACTTTTGTGAACTCGTTGAATAATCACCTACATATTGTAACGATCATTTTGTGGATTCTTTCCCCCAGCGATGTAAAGTGTTTAGGCGGCTCTGATGACACAAATGAAAATACATGTACTCTTGCTTCCCAGATGATCGTAATTTCATAATTGCCATTACATCGCTGTGGGAACGAATCCACAAAATGATCGTTACAATATGGGAGCAAAGATGTAATCCCATCCTTAGCAAGTAACTGATATAAGTCAACAATCGTAATCACAGTAATATGATAACCTTTATTTGTAATTTGCTCTTTGATTTTGTGACCACTTTTATAGCGCAATTTTCAGCCGACGATGTTTGTCTGGCGAGCAGACTGAGAACATATTCCACGTTGATTTCAACGTCATTGTTCACTGACAAGTGTGTCAGACCATTAAGTCTGTCCTCTGTCATAGACGAGCGATGATTTAATTATCCTCAAACTTGAGAAGCAACGTTCAGGTGTACACGTTGTTATAGGTTTAGTCACAAGAATCTGCAACAGCCTGTA
>JAGDQP010059022.1:0-12451 GCA_022664845.1 Lepisma saccharinum | reverse complement strand
ACTTGCGATCCCTTGAACCTATCTCGTATGATCACTCTAACCGTATTTACTTTCGCTAGAGAATTTCAACACGCGAACTCATTATACTGTTACGGATTTCGTGAATCATCATGTATATAAACTCTAAGATACTTAAATACGGTAGCATAAATAAGTGGAACTAATTTAAAAAAAGAACATTGTTTCTTCAAGTTCACCGAATATAGTGCACGTTTTAGTCCCTAACATTCGTAGATATTTTTTGTCCTTTCGCGCCGATACTCCTTGGGAAGATTATTTCAGCCTATGCTATACTATGCTCGATGATGAGTTCGTGTGAGGTAGGGTATGAACTTCTCACAGCGCCTGAAAAAGTTAAATATTAATTACTCTTCAAAATCTTCATAATTATTGATGTTAGAACAATCTTATGACGAACAGAACTAACCTAACTACGAAACATTATCCACCTTTAACTAGACAATTAGCATAGTTGGTAATAGCGGTGATGAGTAATGATTACTAATAAAATAATCAAGTTAAACAAGGGTTACCATTGACTCGGCCAGAAATTGCGTCATTAATTCCTTCTTCAAGTATAAACCTGAGAGAAAATTACACATTGCAAAACCTAAATAAAAATACAAAGGAAACCGATTACATAATGTCCATCAAAGACTGCAATACCCTAAACCCAAACTTAATTTTTATATGGAACCATTATAAGATTGTCACAGTAAGAGAGCCGCATATACGAAGTATGTTCAGGGTAGTTCCAAAATTGTCCGAAAACCTTTTGCAGGTGATTCTTCACACCGAAATAAAATAGAAAATTTCCGTATATGTATGTTCTAATAGCCATAGTTTCCGCGTCAGCCGTGCCAAAAGGGTGAGAAATTATATTTTGATATGGTTAATTACTAGTATTACATTACAAGCTAGCGACCTACGGCAGCAATTCTCAAAATGTGTTTCGCGGAGCTCTTGACTCCGCGAAGTCTACAAAGGGAATCCACAACATTTTGTCTAAAATGTCTTAAGGATACCGTCAAACTAAGAATAAACGACAGGAAAGATTCCTGGATTTCATCTATTTGGTTATAATCTTCCGTTTATTGCACACTTCATGGACGTAAATTTCCAGCAGCTAAAAGGAATCAAGTCCGAAAGATATGTTGTTCCTGCTGGAAGATTTGATGCTTTAGTATATGAGAATGTTGACATCGTGATTGGAAAATATGTTCCAGTGACGTATGCAGTCGGCCGCAGACATAAAACGTATGTGGGAAACGTAACTGCTGTAGAGAATGATCAGGGAAAAGATCATCCTTCTTCACCCACGTGTAGACAACTGATTCTGTGGAGCTAAATCACATCGAAAAAATTTTCCAGAATCCCGAGAAAAACTGTATCACTTCACTTTTCCCTAGATCACCTGAAAGACTTGAACATTACTAATTAAAATGTCACACTACACATTTGTATGCACATTTTTCTATTCTTCATACCATGTTCTATTTTGTAATGCCTGCCACTTATACACGACTGTGCGTTATCATTAATAAATATCATACCATATTGGTTTACATTTCTTGTGTGACTTTTGAATTGGTCTCTGCTTGCGTTTTCTAAAGCATTTTTACTAACCTTCAACATTCCAATGAGCTTTCTGACTTTCAATTTTGCGTCTCCACTCATCCACACAAGTTTAATTCCGGTCAAAGCGCACGCTGTCAGTGGCGCCCATTCATTTCGAAAGAGGTCATGCAAGCCTTACCTCAGCAGGACCCACCCCTTTTTAGGTTGACCCACCCCAAGAAAAGACAGTGTATTTTCAAATGCTGTATTTCACAGGTATTCTTTAATTTTAGAAAGGAAACGTATTTATTTCTAAGGGTCACAAAATTTATTCACAGTAGAAACAAAAAAAAATCTAGAGGTATAGTGATTGGTCATTCGCCGCGTCTAAGCGTACATCATAGTTCGTAACCCCAATATTTTTGTTAGTAAAAGGAAAATAAAAATGTGAGTGGACACCAGACTGAATTGGCGCTGTATGACACACCACGTCGACCAGTTAGATATGTAGCAAATGTGAATTTTAGGAGTACTCAACATTTGTAGCATTTCACATATCAGTGTCACTAAATAATCAGTTTTATCGTAATCAATATCCTTGAAGGAGCAAACATATCAACCACTTTTTTCATAATCAATGGAGATGTCCCTATTCGCTGGCAATTATTGGCAAACCGTCTATTCGGTCCCTACTATTCCCACTGTAGATATCAAATCAGTTTCGACTTAGAAAGTGACCTCTCAGTGGATACATTCGTTATTGGCAAGCGACAGAAAACTTCAGAAGATAATTCAGGTTTAGGAAAACAGCTTTCAGTTTTAACTTGCAAAATATTTTGGCAACTCTTGGAAAGGCTGCCAACACTGAAAGGTTTATATTTCCCAAATGTTATATGATGGTACATCATCATGAGAATTAGACTACTCGTATCCATCCATGTCCAAATCTACAATCGACTTTTTTCTTCTGTGAAAGTTGGCTAGGTAGATCAACGCCTTTTCTTCTAATTTTTAACAGTTCGGAAAAATGGCTGACCTACCTATCTTCACAGCGAAACTTGAATGTAGATTTGGAAGTGGACATCGAAAAGAGTATAACTCTCGTGTTGATGGTCTCCTCCTGTGGAGTATTTGAGGAAATCTAAATCTTCCAGCGTTGGAAGCCTGCTCAAGAATTGTCAAAATACGTGGCAAGCTAAAACTTGAAACTGTTTTCCCAAACCTGCATTATGTTCTGAGGATTACTATTGCCAGTAACGAGTGTGTCCACTGAGAGGTAATTTTATAATCTGAAACAGATTTGACATATACGATGAAGGGTGAGCATTAGAGGGTTAGTTTGTCATCGCTGGCAAATGTAACATCTTCATTGACTCGTAGTTGATATGTTTGTTACTTATAGGATAGTGCTCAAGACAAATCTGAAAAGAGTTATATTCCTTTCAGCCTTCATCAGTGACCAAATATTTCGTATAAATTGAGGTAAATGAAGCGAAACGAAACTTTCCACATCATTCTAGATCTTAAAAAGGCATTTTTTCGAGAGCAACAAACAAGCATTTATTGCCGCTGCAGGTGGCGAAAAGACATATAATGTAAAGCTATTTTGTCCTTTGCTATCATTCTTCTTCTTTATTTGCAATTTAAAAATGAGGAAATTTCAGATATAACACCGAATATATGAGATATAACACCGAGATATTTGAGATATATAATTTGAGATATTAGAAAACGTGTTTTGGTTACGAGTAAATTATATCGCCGTTGGGGGACCAGAACTAGATTCAGAATCCGGAGTAGGATGTAATGGGTTACCGCTGATGCAGAAAGCATCATTTTAATATATTCGATGCTGACACCACTGTGTTGCATACTCTCTAATATGAACATTTATTCTTGTTGAGGTACTTTGGTTCAACCATATACACAAGACAGTTTTCTGCTCATGTTTTGAAGCGCATCAAACTTGATGAGTTTTTCTGTGCTGACTCTCAATGTGTTCTTCAGAGTCGGCAGTGTATTCTGTCTTATCATGAGTAGCCAAAATTCTAGCCAGCTGCTATGCATTTGATATTTATAAAACGAATCTACGTAATTAATAAGAATACTCGAACATGTGCAAGGCATCTTGTAGAAGTCATGGCCGATGAATAAACAAGCTACTAAAAGCAAATAATATTTGTAGAACTGCCTTTATCTTTATTGACAACTGTGATTCGCATAAGTCGATACGTATCTAAATGTAATTCTCGCTTCCATTTTCGACTTACGTATGTTCTACGATAATGTGTAGAACCGAACCTAGCCCCCAGCACATATTTCAGATACGTCCATATACTTCGAACTCTGACAAGATATATAAGAAAAGAATTACAACCAATCAGGAATCTTGAATCTATATAACAGTTGTTTATAGCAACGCATGCTAAAACAAACGACTAACTTATTCTTACACAAGAACAGTATTACCAGGAACTCAACGATCATAACACTTCATAAACCTGATAATATATATGGCAATAGCACCAGATATTTTCTGTAAGGTTGCTGTTGCTGTTGCAGGTAAAAAAAGAAATTAGAACGCGTTTTTTTCTGTCCAATCTTTGGCTGTGTGATTGTTGCTGGAATTGAATCAATCTTGTAAGAATAGTACTCTTTTTATATCCAATTGGAAACATTTTCTACGTGGCTTTGGTTTTCGTTGGGTTTAAGTATTCTACTGATACTAAGTTGACCATAATGGTGTGGTTGTCTCTATTAAACCCTTAATGTCCTCTTCTCAACTGCTAAGCGGTCTAATGAGTGGTAAAGGATTTTCATACGCTTTGCGTTCTCAATTCTGAGTTCTTGCCCTTCAATATTTTTAATGCCTTAGCCTCTTTTGTTTTCGTGCTTACACCTCAAGCTACAGCTGTGTACGCAGCATTTTTAATTTCTTGTATGAGGCTCCACCACTCCTATACTTTGCAATTCCAACTTGGCAGACTTACTCAAGTTCTGCTGCTTGGCTTCACTCTGAGTCGGTAAACTTGATAGCGAGGTCAACGAAAGCATTTTCATATCCTGTTAAGCACTTTTCCCTCGTACGCTGTGAAAACAAGATCATCTAGCGCATACGGATTTGCGAGATGCTCGGTGATGATAGTCATCTTGACCGCCGTAGACTTCGCTGTCTTCTCGCTGCTATTCTTCTTTTGCATCTATCTTACTTCTTCCTCTTTACCGTGATCAACCGACTAATGTGACATTTCGCGAGAGAAAAACAAATATTTAAGGAACTGATTTAACCGAAATCTCAATATGCCAAAAAATATCTTTCTTAACAAAATTATCTGTGCAAAAATACAAAATAAGTAGAAATCAGTCGTATGAAATAATATTTTTTTACACAACAGACATACAGATGCTTATCAGAATAATGGAAACACCTGTAGTTGGCAACACGTCAGATGTATGGGTTGGCGGTGGTGTCGTGGCGGACTGCTGGTGGTGGTGTGTTAGGTCGGTCTCCATACTACGTCAGGCGTCGTGGAACAGGAGTGTGCAGTGGCTGCAGCAGACGGAGGTAGTGTAAAATGGGAGACATCTCAGAGTTTCAAAGAGGGCAAATTGTTGGTGCGCGGTTATGTGGAGTGAGTGTGACGGCAGTGGCTAGTGTGTTAGGTGTGTCGCCAGGGACAGTGTCGAAGGTGATGACGGCCTACACAACACACGGGAAAAACACATCGGGGAAGCGGAACAGTTAGCGGAAGAAAAGCATCAGTGACAGGGCACGCCGGGTATTAAAGCGCATTGTCACGCGGAACCGTCGTACCACTGCGGCGCAAGTGACGGAGGAACTCAATCAGCACCTCCCTCAACCTGTTTCGACAATCACAGTCCGCCGCGAATTACATGACATGAACTTACGGGGTCGTGTTGCACGGGCCAAACCTCTCATCAGGGACCAGAACGCTTTAGCACGCCGCAAATGGTGCCGCGACCATGCAACTTGGACCGTTGACGACTGGAAACGTGTGGTATGGTCGGATGAGTCACCATTCACCCTATTCCAAACCACGGGCCGTGTTTATGTGTGGAGAACGCCCAAAGAAGCGTATGATCTGCAGTGTCTCCGCCCAACTGTGAAACATGGCGGCGGCACGGTGATGCTGTGGGCCGTAATATCATGGTTTTCATTGGGTCCTGTGGTCACACTTCGCGGACGCATCACTGCCAACGATTATGTCGCAATTTTAGGACACCACTTGCATCCTATGGTCCGGATGTTGTTCCCGGACAATGACGCCATATTCCAGGATGATAATGCACCCATTCACACAGCTGGAGTTGTTGCAGCGTGGTTTGAGGAACATCGGGATGAAGTTTAACACCTCCCCTGGCCCGCCCAATCCCCAGATCTCAACATAATTGAACATCTGTGGTCCATCTTGGAAACACGACTCCGGCGACGATTTCCACCTCCATCCTCTCTCACAGAACTGGCCGATGCCCTGCACGAGGAATGGTGTAATATTCCACTTGCTACCATTAACGACCTCTATGCCTCCATCCCACGTTGCATCAAGGCTGTTCTGAAGGCGAAAGGTGGCCCGACACCATATTAATCTGGTAAGTTGCACTTTCGTTCAGGTGTTTCCATTATTCTGATAAGCATCTGTAGATAAGATAATGCTTTAAAACTTTAATTGTATCACTGAAATTGATAAAAACGACACTTCCTCAGTTCCGATCATTGGTTAGTAAAAGAGCTATGTTGTCTACTTTTAACTCACAAATAAATGCTTCATTTTAGATAATATAGCTAACTGAAAGCTCACTTAACATTCTTCTAATTATATGAAGCATTAACTTCAAAGAAAATGTATCGAACTTTTAGTGTTGGCGTACATTCTAATATATATTTCACGTGCCTCAATCGCAATCAAACTGATATCAAAATCGGCGTCGATAGATGAACACTGGCACCACCCCGTTAATATTCACCAGTCAGAGAACAGTACATCGTCAATGACGTTTATTTTCTAAACCACATTTTCGTTTATAGCTTGTAAGCTTTCGGCCATTTTTCATACAGAAATAATTATACAATACACAATACATATTTCACATATCAGTGGCACTAAAGCATACGATTTTCCGTAAGCACTGAACTATATGAAGCAAATATATCTATCACTTTTTCGTAATCAATGGAGATGTCCCATTCACTAGCAATTGCAATCAAACCCTCTAGTCGGTCACCACCCACTGTAGATCTCAAATCAGTTTTGACTCGTTTTAATTTAGAAAATGACCTCTGGTAACACACGTTACGGGCAACGTGACAGCAATCTTCAGAAGAGAATAAATATTTGGGAAAACAGTTTTCAGTTTAGACTTGCAAAATATTTTGAAAATTTCTGGAAGACTGCCAACATTGGAAGGTTTAGATATTCCCAGATCCTCGTTATCATCCGACACACCATCATCAGAAGAATTCGACTCTTTCTCGCTTTCTATGTCCGAATCTACAGTTCATTTATTTTCGCTGTGAAGATGCCTAGGTAGGTAAAGATGTCAACCGTTTTCCCAAGCTCTTCGAAACAAGAAGGAAAGGCAATGTATTCCTTTCTGGCTTCGTCAACGTTCACGTATTTCCCAAAAATTTAGCTAAACGAAGTGAATGCAACTTCAGGTAAACCTTTCTTGCGGACCTCGGAAAGACGTTTCAGTGTGAGCAAAGACAAATCTCTCAGAAGCATTAAAGTAGTAGCATTATCTTCTCCTACAAAGCGCTCCTTCATTTGTGTAATGGCCATATCATTGCTGGCGTAGAAATTTTCCACCTTAAATGAATTTTTGGGGTCCATAATCGGCTCGTCATCAGCTATTTCGCCATGCATCTTGTTTTCTCAAGTGAGTGTGACACAGAGGCTAAAATTCAATTTCAGTGCCCTTCATGAAATTCTCCCCGTCTGAGACGATACCATTAAAGTTATTTCGGAGATCTTGATACTTGTCAGGTTTGTTTCAAGCATAGACATTGCATGCAGATAACAAATCTAAGTCCGGACTTTGTAACACCTTTGTGAAAGAGCAATGATTTTAAAAATCCTAACAAAAGTTCGCAGTTAACACAAATCTCTCCGAAATAAAATACGCAATAAACCCTCCTGCCTGGGCGCCAGCTTGCTTATTAGAAGATTCCTCAATGTGTCGAATTTCCTCTATGGCTTCCAACAAGACCTCAAATGTTATCCAGAGCGTATGAATGGGACATTCTTCTTGTGGTATTAACTCGCTTTAACCTTCTAATTCTTTGGTTAGGGTAATGCTTTTGTTTTTCCTCGACCAAATGAACGCGTCTTTTGCTGTTGCTTATGAATGCAAATAACATCTCTAAATTACCAAAAAGATCCATAGCATTCACAGAGGATCCGACAGAAGCAGTCACAATCAGGTTTAGTCTATGCGCTCAACACCATACATATGCTGCCCTCGGATTTTGTTCCTTAATCAGCGCTTGGAGACTTTTGTACGGAGAACGCATATTCGATGCCCCATCATGTGATTGCCCAACAAGATCCGATACCCAATCTAGACTATTTTTTACATGCTTCATTGAATAATCTAGACAAATCTTTACCAGTTGTTGTTGGTGATTCATTTAAATCCAAGAGTCGTTCTTTAATATCACCCGTTTCTTCATTAACGTATCTTACTATAAAAGACACTTGCTACTGTAAAAGACTGATATATTGATAAGCTGTTTCACAATAAGCTTATTCCTAGAAACTTCCATTGTTTTCATTTCCTTTATAACTGGAAGAATTGGCAACGAAGCGTCACGAATTTTCCGTACAGGAGTTGCTTCGATATGAGTGTTCGAAGTCTCGTGACTAATAATGCTCATAGTTCCTGTATTCTATGAATAAAATCCAGTCGAAACAAACAAGCAGCTAGTTGTAAATAATCAATTCGAATGAAGACAATAAATTTCAAACTCTTCAAAATTAAACCCACCTACAAAGTTCACTTACCCAAAAATTACAACGGTTTTGCTGCCATGTATCGTGAATCAAGATCAACTCTTGGCTATTGTCAAGTAGCACACAGTTATACTTGTGTTTGAGTAACCCATTACAAATCTAACGAGCAAACAAAACTATTTCACTGAAGAAACCTTATACTTGTTTAAATGAGTAATTTATACATATACTACCTTGTTCTATCTTTCAGCTATATAGGCTACTGGATTAGAGTATTGAAACATGGCAATTAAAACAGATATTACAATATAGTATATCCAGTGTGTGAATTAACGGGAGGATGAGGGAGATATATGTGAGCCTTCAGTAAGAAAATGCATTTTTTTTTTCTAGATGTTTCACACACTAAAAATTTTATGATAAGATTTTCTGTAGATACAATATGACATCTGTCCAGTCAGTGGTGTAAGAGATGATTGGAATAAATTATTTCAAGCCTTCAGTAAAGTACGGATATAAAGTGTCCAAGATAATCCACTCTCAAATTTTCCGGGTAACTTTTTTGTGTAGATCACATACATATACAGACGACTTCTGACTTGTTTGCGTACGTGGGGTGACGAAGTGGGGTACAAGGAGTGTGTTCCTTTTCCTTTTCAGACGACTCCAGTACTCAAAAATGTTCTTCTCTTTTCCCGATGCAAGCAAAATTTCAGGATTGCCAAACGTATGAAAATTATCACCTCGGTGTCATCTCAGAGATTCAGTCAGCGTATCGTGTGTTGGTCCGGTGCTGTTGTGATTTTTTTCTAATGCGTCTTTGCTCCGTACGACTTTGTTATCTCTTCGATAATGCCTTCAGTGTGCAAAAAATGGCAAACAATTCATAGTGAAGCCAGGGAAGTTATACGGAACGTAATAAAACAATGTGACGAAGAAGCTAACTAATAAGATTATACTAATTCTGCATTAGACTCTTTATTTCGGGGGAGGGGAGGATCTATCCCTTAAATACATCTCTAGTTGCATATGTAGCGGGAAACCTACAAATGTGCTAAATTACGATTAGGAATATTTCAAATTTTCTCAAGAAATAAGCAATTGCTACTGGAGTAGATAGTAACAGACAGAACTAGACGCCTCGCAGTTATTTGTAGTAAAGACGGAAGTTTCTGAGAACTTGGACCATAGTTCAGAAGGAAAAGGTTTATTTTGTTTATTGAATTGAATTGATGTATGGCCTTTAGGCAGCTATGGCTCCGGCTGGGAAGAGCAGGAGAAAGGATGCGGGAAGGAGTCGACCAAGTCCTAAGTTGAAGGTACCATTTGTCTGGTGTGATAGTAAAAATTGCGCAAAACCTATCAGAATGGTCGGCAGCTGGGATAGAACCCACGACCTTTCGAATACAATGCCAACGTTTTACCAACTGATGTTTTGGTTAACGTAATTTTCGAACACTTAATCATAGATAGCTTCAGCATGTTCCATCAAAGTCCTCAGCACAACTATAATTCAATTCTCTTGTAATTTATTGATGTGAATCAATCAGGCAAACAACTTCTCGCAGGGCAGAGTTTATTCACCCCGTCCTCTTTATTGCACTAGCGAGTTAAAGTATGATTGAAGCCGTTCTCGGAATTACACATCCCCCCAGAAGGTTGATGGTCAAGGTCAAAATTATTTTTCACTTGTTTTGTCAACCGACTTAAAGAAGTTGAAAAATGTATTAAAACTTTTCATAATTTCTGACCTTTAGAGTTTCTTAGGGTTATAGGTCACCTGTAATTCTTTATTAGTATGGTGAAAGAAAAGTTAAGGCAACAGTCAGGGATTTGTTTCTAGATACCATCCCGGCATTCGGTTCTTAAAACTGGCGGAAACATTAGAAAGCTTGTCAGGACAGCCGACTGGAACAGGGCTCGAAGTTTCCCCGCCATCTTGTGTTTATCCGAAGTCAACGAACATAACCAATAGTCCACGAGAGCTGAGTCTAGTTGAGTGGGTTATTAAAATCCTGAATAAATTTGTGACATTCTAAGGATGGAACCTATAATTTTTGGTAAAGTGGACTGGAACCATTCCGTTCAATGTACTCTCTCGCTGGGTCTGTTTTTTTTAATTTGAATTTATATAACGTCTTTAAGCATCTATGACTCAGGCCGGAATAAGGTAGGAGAAAGTATAGGGAAGATAGTGACAGGTTCCTTACTTAAGTTACCACCCTGCATTCGGCTGGTAAAACGGGGGCAAACGGACAGAATGGCCGACCGTGGGTTTCGAACCTGTGTGTCTATTCATTTGATCCGAAGTCATTGACGTTACCACCTGAATTATAGGTAGGCTGTGACTGAATTAATGAATGTACATCTGAGATATTTATTTCGCCTTATATTTATTATGGCGGAGTTAAGGCCGATAGAGCTTTTCTTCCAATCAACCTTAAATATACGTTCAAAGTGAGTTGTACAGCAATATATTGACATATTCACAGAAAATACATATACAAATACAAACACTCCTCCATACACACAAACACAGACAATGAAACGTTAACAATGTCGACACACTATGTAGTATATCATAATGAGTCTACATTCTACCACTACCCATATTCAATTTTTTAATGTGAATATGTGATAGTTACAGGATGGAGGGCTACAGGTGGGAGAAAATAAATCACTATTAATAAATATATGGGCCACTCGAGTACATTTTCGAGCAAATCTCCACGCATAGTGTGTCATTTTAAAGTTATTTGACAGTCTTTTGTACTTTAGAGAATTGAGAAGTGTCTGGTTAGTATTAGAACTGGACGGGCAACCCTGCGTAGGAAAAGGTAGGAAGATTACTACTGCCATAAACTCAGCAGGAGGTGCGGACACTAAGCAAAATAGCGAATTCCTTACCCTCGCATTAAAGTGAGGTGTCATCTGTACAATTGGATTGAAATCCGTCCAGTGATTTAAAAGTTGAAAGACGCGACAGACAGAACCTCCATATCAAACGTTCTTTCGAACGTATCGATTCGATTCAGTAATACATATCATCATCATCATCATATTCAGCCGTTTTCTATCCACTGCTGGATGAAGGCCTCCCCCTTTTCTTTCCACATATCTCGGTCTGCTGATATCCTCATCCATGTAGCTCCTGAAAAACGCTTGATTTCATCTACCCATCTTACATTTGGACGTCGTCTCGGTCGTTTCTTTTCTCTAGGAATCCACTGTAGTACATTTGTCGTCCACCTTCCATCTGTTCGTCTAGCTATGTGACCGGCCCATCTCCACTTCATCTTCTTCGCACTCTTGATTACATCCTCTACCTTTGTTTGTGCGCGAATCCATTCATTTCTCTTCCTGTCCCTCCTGGTTATTCCTAGCATGCACCTCTCCATTGCTCTTTGTGTGACTCTCAATCTTTGAGTCGTTTGCGCATTCAATGTCCAAGTTTCGCAGCCGTACATCATTACAGGTAAGACACATTGATTATAAACTTTACGCTTCAGACACATTGGAAGTTTGCTTTTGAAAATAAAGTGTAGTCTTCCAAAAGAACTCCACGCCATTTTACATCTTCTATTTATTTCATCAGTCAACTTTGCATTCGATGTTTTAAGCTGGCCTAGGTAAACATACTCATCAACTATGCCTATTGTCTCTCCGTTAATCTTCACTTCCTTCTTTGCAGCATGTTGGTTGTACATTACTTTTGTTTTACTTAAGTTCATTTTAAGGCCTATTTTCGAACTCTCGTTACTCAGTTCTTCCATTCTGGTTTGTAGTTCTTCTGCACTTGAAGCAAACAGGACTATATCATCAGCGAACCGTAAATGATGAAGATATTCGCCATTAATTTTAATTCCAACTTCATCCCAGTTTAAATTCTGGAACACTCTCTCCAGGACCGCACAAAACAGTTT
>JAGDQP010059021.1:995-12451 GCA_022664845.1 Lepisma saccharinum | reverse complement strand
CGTAAACCACCTCAGGAAAAGAAAATGAAATGTAAATAATAAGTACCGTATTTTCTCTTTCTTTGTTGTTATTTGTCAGTGTTACATTGTTTAATGAACAATGGATAAGGCCCACACAAGAAACAAACAAACGTCGAAAAATGTGATACCGGTACCATTGTTGTGTTGTAAGAATGTTGTTTCATAAGGAACGCATCTTTTAGTACAGCTGGCTGGACACTAGGGTTCAATCTTGTCTGCCTTGCTCTTTACAATCAACGGCGTATTACAGAAAGTCCTTCCAAGCCAATAGCACGTGTTGTCTCTAGTACGGTATGGTACCGTAATCTGCGTCGGGACCAGTTAACAGTAAGGAAGAAATAGTGAGGCATTACAAACGAAAGCCAGGTTCCCGGCAGTATCGGAACTACTCCGAGGAGCAGATTCAGCAAGCGCTTGATGCAATCAAGAAGGGGATGTCGCAGGCCGAAGCGAGCAAGACATTCCGAATCCCGCACACCACATTGCTTAATGAAGTCCACGGTAGGCACATGGGAGAGCCCGGGCATCCACCTGTATTGGAAGAAGAGGAGGAGCAAATGCTTGCCAAGTCCCTAACTACGGCAAGCAGTTGGGTCTTTCCAATTACATCCAGTGACATTCGTCACATGACATCTAAGTACGTGGAGAAGCAGGGACGAGTTGTGGAGCAATGGAAAGGAAGGATGAACGTCCCAGGTCCCGACTTCGTGAAGGCGTTCGCTGCAAGGAACAACTTAAGTGAATTATTGGCGACGAACATCAAGGGTGCAAGAGCACAAGTTGGAGAGCCAGAGGTCAAGAAGTTCTTTCAGAACATATCCAGCGTCCTGGAGACTGCTGAACCTAAGAACGTTTTCAACTACGACGAAATCTGTGTCGTGGATGATCCTGGAGCTCCAAAGGTTGTTGTTCCTCGAGGATGTAGACGTGTGAAGCAGGTGATGGAACATTCCAAAATGTCAACAAGCATCATGATCTGTGGGTCGGCTGAGGGCCACCTTCTGCCACCAATGGTTGTATACAAGTCCAAAAATCTCTACCAGAACTGGACAAAAGGAGGGCCGTCGGGAACGAAATACGCAAGCAGCCCAAGTGGGTGGTTTGACATGAACTTGTTCGAGATGTGGTTCTCCGATGTTCTTGTCCCACACCTCGACAAGAACACGACCCCGAGTGGCCTTAAGATTGTTATCGGAGACAATCTCACCAGCCATTTCTCCCCTGCTGTAATTCAGGGAGCCAAGGAGAGGAACATCTACCTGGCTGCTCTGCCGCCCAACTCGGCGCATCTGCTCCACCCGCTGGACGTGAGCGTGTATGGGCCACTAAAGATGTGGAGATCCGTACTGAGCTCATGGCGGAAGGATACCAGACGAAGCGGATCGATTCCCAAGGAACAGTTTCCTGGTCTACTGTCCCGACTCATGGATTCCCTGGCTCCTACCGTAGGCGAGAACCTGAAGGTAGAATTAAGCACTACATATTTGGTTCCCCTCAACGTTGAAGCTCCCCTCTCGAAGTTACCCAAAGAGCCCGAGAGCACACAGGTCAAGAGAGACATTTACGCAAGTCTCCTGGAGTTTCTTCATGATTACAGAGCGGGACCAAGCACCAGAGCGATCACGAGCGGAGGGAAACGAGGGAAAAAGATTTTGTCTTCTCCTGGAAAGCGGTTGATCCCACGGGAAGAAGAACCGGAAACTGCGGGACCAGATATGAGGGTGGAAGAGGGAGACGTCGAAGAGCCCTTGGTGACGGAAGAGGTGGTCGTCGAGGAATCAATGGTAGAAGAACTGGAAACCGGACAACCATCACAGCTCCAAAAGAAACTACGTCAGAGAAAGAAGGCGAAAAAAATAAAAGGGTATGACGAAAACACCTGTGCCATCTGTATGCGTGACTTTCGAAACTACAAGGGCGGAAGAGAGTGGATTCAGTGTGTCAGGTGCGAAAAATGGGTGTGTGAGTTTTGTAATAATGGATCGAAAAATCCTCAGTATGCTTGTTACGATTCTGATGTTGACGATTAAGGTTTTCATTCCGTTGTTACATGTAAAGGTATGTTAAAAGTAAAGCTTTAAGGAAAACTTGTATAATGTTGTATAATGATGAAAAAAATAAGATTTCCTGGTTAAAAAAGATACAGCATATATTAAACATGACCAAAACAGTGTTTTGCACTGTATTTACTATAATTCCATGTTAAAGTAACCCCATACGTCGGGTAACTTTGACCTTACGCAGCAAATACATAAGGTGTCAAAGTAGCCCCACACCGGGGGCTACTTTCACAGGCGATTCTTTATTTTTTCCCGCCAAAACTTACTTGCAGAAACTTAAGTTCAGCAGTGGATGTGATAACCTAGATACCTATTGTTATGATGAGAATAGTATCATTGACTGGTTGCAGCAAGTGTCCCGTGTACCCATCTAAAATAGTACAAAACCTGTCAAAGTAGCTCCGTTTGACGGTAGTTTTGGTAAACAATTCCTACGTAAAAGTAAAAAATAATGTTGCTTATCCATAACTAAAATGAAAAACATGGGGCGCGCAAAGTTCAAGAATTTATAAAGTGACTTTACGATAAAGAACACCCGATGCTTTTCTTTTAGACATGCATAAACAAAATTATCTTTTACTTTTTAGAACGAATTGTTTAAGAAAAATAATCAAAAACTAACATTTTACCCATTTAATAAGATTCAAATAATGTTAGCTGCTCCGAAATAGCGAGAAAAAAACATTTTTTTCGAAGTAGCACGAAATATTGGGTGAAACGTTTTCTCCTGCGTTTTTTTTACCGGCGTTCAATGTTTCAGTTCTTTTAAAAAAAAAACACTAAAACACGCACACACACACGAATGCACACTAATCTCTGCAAAGTGCAAAATGCATCTCAATAGAGCTGTTCCCCAAACACCGCAAGCACTTGCTACAAGCTAACATCTTGAAAATAGTAGCCATTCGCGATCCCTCGGGCGCGTTCGGCTGTTCCTCAAACGTTGTCGACAGATGCTTGTCCAACAATTAGGTAGTAACTGAAGTACTTTAGCGCGGTTTACTACACTAAATTATTTACTTAACTGGGAACCAGAGTTTAAACTACTCATTTTTGGTCCTTACAGAAATGAAATCATGAGAAAGAATGAATCCATTCGCCTGTTCCTTCCACCACAAAAGCATTAATCCGACCAATTTTATTTACCCGAATATTTATGAGAACCCTTGTTTATTAGATTTGCTGTCAAGAATGAAGAAGTGTAACTCAACATCCTTACAAATATTTGAATCCAGTTTTATGTGTTTACATGCACTTTCTTACCACCCGTTGTTCTTTATGATGCTGAAGCACGAACCTGTCCAGAGATAAAGAATTATTAGTGCTGCCATCATACAGCAACAAATAACTACAGCTCTAACAAAACAGATTCTGTTTTTGCAGGATGAATTTTTCCAGGAGTTGAGACGACTACTTCGGTTAACTTCGGAGAAAAACGTCACTCAGGCACCACAGTGTCATATGAACCACAATAGAAATAAAAGGCACGTAGTAAAATAAACAAATATGTCCGCATTTTTAACTTAAGAAATATACTTTCCTTTCTTTTAAATATAGAAAAGACATGTATGTTGTGTGCTGTTGAGGGAAGTAGAGTGAAGTTATCATTTAAAAAGGACAGTGCAAGAGAATATGCCAGACATGTATTAGAAATGGACAGAAAAAAAGTTTTCCGAACTACGCTAAAAACAAAAAATAAATGCATTTTCAGATCTTTTAAAGAAAGGTGACGAAAAATGAGCCTATTCTTAAATACATTACATAATCTGTGAACGCTCTTTTAGAACTCCGTTAATAAGATTGATACCTTGAACACTAGCGAGGAAGTAATCGTAAATAGCTCTCAAACAGAAGGTATGGCGGCAGAAGGGGATTTCAAAGGTAATGAATGTGCAAATATTGTTAGTTTACGTACAGTCAGTGGGTCAAAGACAAACATAAAAGTAAGGAAGGCATCAACGAGCAATTAAGTGGAAATCGTAAAACAAGAAGAGAAAAAGAGTTTCCATTATACTTAAGCAATGATTTTCTATGATCGAGAGTAGTAGAGAAACGATTCGGGGAGATAGGGATGACGTGTCTATATTCCACAAAAATGTTCAAGGTTTAAACACAGAAAAAAGATTAATGTTATAAGATTTGTTGCCGAAGAATTGTCATCAGTGCAGGTAATCTGCCTCACTGAGCACTGGTTGGAAACTCAATATGTAAGCAAACTAAATTTCCGTAACTGTAATATCATAAGTTTTGTAGATCAGATATGGAAAGAGGAGGGGTGAGCATCTATTGTAGATTCGGTGTCAAAAGTAATGCCATTACAAGGTTTCAGCACCTAAATATAGAAGAACACTTTGAATCGAGCATAATAGAATTTGTAAAGTATAACATCATAATTGTCTGCATATATAGAACTCCGGACAGCCATTTAAAATTATTCTTAGAAGACCTTGAAACAATTCTATACTACTACAGAAAAAACATTAGCGGTTATGGGAGATATTAATATTGACTTTCTTAAAACGAATATAGAGAACGAATTATTCACATTATTAAATATCTATAATATGCGTCCATTAGTCAAAGTAGCCACTGGGGTGACATCAAACGCAGAAAGTGCACCTGACCAAGTACTCGTAAATGATAAAATGTCAAATAACAGGATGGTAAATGTGTTGAGTACTGGATTCTCTGATCACCTCACCCAAACTGTTAAAATACACAACTCAAACTCTAGCAAACAAAATCCCACAAAAAGGTCTTACCAGCGAAAGAGAATATTTAGCAATAAAAACTGCGAGCTTTTTACCAGCCTTATGAGTAAGGAAACATAGGACCACTTGCATGAGGTAAATGATGTAAATGAGGCCTGGAATGCCTTCCTGGGTATTTTCAAATACCATTTTAATGTAGCCTTCCCCGTAAAACAATGCAAGAACCGGGTTTGTAAGCAAAAACTCTGGATTACTACATGTATCAAATAATCAAGTAAAAAATGAAAGTCTTGCATAAGATTAAGAAATCCGGCAATAATACAGAAATATTCGACAGTTATTATAAACATATAAGCTCACAGATAGGAAGCTACTCAAGGTAGCAAAGTGCATCATGCACAACAAACAACAAATACGAAATTCAGAAAACAAGTTAAAAACCATGTCGAGTATTGTAAGAAAAGAAATAAATGGGGATGTTATAAAGATAAACGTCGATCCTAAACACAATAATGAAGTAATAAAAGACCCCATTCAAATTGCGAATCTCTTTAATGAGACTACTCAACCTGATTTAAAGTAACTACAAAATCAACAAACTAGCGAACACGAGTAATAAGAATACTAAAATTTGCAATAACACAATATATTTGCAAATTTTCAGGATGAATTTTTCCAGAGGCCGCCAACGATTACTTCGGCTATATCTGAAGATTTACGTCGCTCAGGTGGCACAGTGTGTTTAGCTCATGCAATGCATAATAGAAATCAAATGCAAACAATTAAATAGACAACAAATA
The DNA here is from genome assembly GCA_022664845.1 of Lepisma saccharinum. Taxonomy (NCBI): domain Eukaryota; kingdom Metazoa; phylum Arthropoda; class Insecta; order Zygentoma; family Lepismatidae; genus Lepisma; species Lepisma saccharinum. Next base: position 6,859 of record JAGDQP010059021.1, on the reverse strand, counting down.
GGTCTACATTTTAACTTAAGATGTATATTTAAAATCTTTTCTTTTGAATATAGAATAGACATGTACGCTGTGTGCTGTTAGGTGAAGTAGGGTGAAATTATCATTTTAAAAGGACAGTGCAAAACAGAATGCCGGGCAAATATTGTGCACTTACTTTGTCGAAATAGGCATGCAAAAGGTTTCCGAACCAAGCTAGAAACAAATAAAATCAATTTCAGAAACAATTTTTGTTTAGAATAACAAGAAAATCTGCTTTTTCAAAACGGCATTATATATTCTGTTAACGCTCTTTTAGAATTCCGTAAATATGTGAATTTGAAGTACCCGGTTACTTACATCCACTGATGTACTACCAGAATTTTCGTAAGGTATACCCTGGGACTTTTCTTTTAGTTTATGGGACTTTAATAAGCGGAGATTAGACTGCAATAATGGCTGTGTTAGGTAAACATTTTTGGGTGTTCCGGAGCGACCACCACTTTTTTCATGTGCTAAATAAACACAACAAATGGTGTCAATATTGGTGATTCAACACAATGGAGGCTGTCATACTAGCAAAGTCTGTATCTTGACATCCACGAAATCAACACATTTTTTGTGTTGATTTAGCACAAAGTTTAACACAACTCTACGACACCGAAAATTTTGTATTAAAAAAACCATTTTGTGCAGCGACTGCTTCCATATTTTCTCATTGGTTTCCATTAAAAATAAGGATGAAATAAATTAATTTCTGCAAAGAAAAAACAAAATACTTTTCATTGAATACAAAATTAGCTACAGCTTTATTTTTGTTTAAAAAATCAGGGAAAAGTTTATTCTTTATTGGGGGGGGGGGATTAAGCTTGACATTTTGTCCCCCTATACCCAACTACGGAATATTTTGATTGCACCCACATTATTCTGCTCCGTAATGCAGCGTATTGCTACTGACAAACACTAAAATATTTAGTTATACTTGTGATCTGTGATGAGCAATAAATCTGTAATCTGAAATCAGTGATATCGAAATATTCGAAGGAATTAGCTTAATTTCGTAAGAGCCACTTCGAACGGTCACTGCTCGCCTCGAAATTGTCCTATTTACATCACACAAAGAAGGATTTACTCCCTAGGCATACACCTTCGAATACACACAAGAAAAAACAAATATGACCAATAAATCAATTTTCATTGGTCAGTTAGGTTTTATTTTAATTTTTGTTTTATTTCGAAATTAAAAGGAGGTTATTGCTTCTTTAGAATCAGTACGAGCAGGTTGGGCTGCGTAGCTCGTGTGTGTGTGTATAAGTGTGTGAGGGCCAAGATCAAATTAACAACAACTACTACTGATGAATGGATCATTGGAAACAAATCGATGGGGTATCAGGTCTAATTGTTTGGAGTTTTTCTTTCAGGAAATTCTTCATATCTTCATTTAGTGACAAACCTACTTTTATTTCAGTGTTATATTGTAACCATGGATGTTGTTGATTTCTTTAACCGTTATTAACTTTTCTTTCTAATTTGTACTTGTGTTTGAGTTAAAATAATGATTGCATACTCTCACTATATTAGTGATCATTAATAATTTACATCCGAATTCTTCAAATTTTTCATGTGTTCTACTTGAATTTGACTGAGATATTTCTCGTGTTTTTCTATCAAACTATTTATTTTCCTTTAAAAAGATTTGCGGATAGATTTTACAATTAGCGTACTAAATCTCTTAATTATTACTTTCAGGATTGTAGCAAGTCGCTTAAATTTGATTGCCACATCAAGTACAAAGACGAAGGAGATGAAAATTCGGGTCAAGTATCATCTAGTATCCTGTCACAATTAATAGATTTGCTCTCGTCAGACACAGGAAGTAGGGCACCAAATTCAACGCGTGATAATTTCAAAGTTGAAAGCTGTAGTGATATTAAACAAAAAAACATCGAGACTAGAAATGAACTTTTCCCTTTAGTAATACTTCCAAATAATAGCAAGGCATCCGAAGAGAGAAATGAACCATCCAATTTTGAAAATGTTTCCAGAAGGACTGGGACGAAATCAGGAGAAGATATAAGGAATTTGGAAGGATCGACATCTGAAATGGCGTGTGAAAGTCTCAGTAAGTGCATTATAACAAAAGAAAGGAGACAAAATTTCTTGGAGGAAATTTTCAAGATCTTCTCATTTAAAACAACACGCAGTAACCAAAATGAACGAGATATATTTTGAATGCACAGTCTGTGGGGAAAAAATGACAAGCAAATCTAAGTTAAGTCTTCTAATTGTACGATCTGTGGAAAGAAATTTACCTATAAACGTCGTTTGAGAACTCATATGAGAATCCACACAGGCGAGAGTCCTTTTCACTGTACGATCTGTGGAAAGAATTCTACCGACAAAGGTAATTTTAAACATCACATGAGAATCCATACATTCGATAGGTCTTTTGAGTGTACGATCTGTGGAAAGAAATGTACCCAGGAAGTTAATTTGAGAACTCACATGAGAATCCACACAGGCGAGAGACCTTTTCACTATATGATCTGTGGAAATAAATTTACACAGAAAAGTACTTTGAGAACTCACATGAGAACCCACACAGACGAGAGGCCTTTTGAATGTACGATCTGTGGAAATAAATTTAGAGAGAGAAGTAGTTTGAGAACTCACCTAAGAACCCACACAGACGAGAGGCCTTTTCACTGTACGATCTGTGGAAATAAATTTACAGAGAGAATTAGTTTGAGAACTCACCTAAGAACACACACAGACGAGAGGCCCTTTTAATGTACGATCTCTGGAAGGAAATTTACCCAGGAATTTAGTTTGAGAGCTCATATAAGAATCCATACGGGCCTTTTCACTGTACGATCTGTGGAAAGACATTTACCCACAAAAGATCATTTGAGAACTCATATGAATCCACACAGGCGAGAGGCATTTTGACACAATCTGTGGAAAGAAATTTACCTAGCAATGTAATGAGAATCCACACAGGCAAGAGGCTTTTTGACTCTACCATCTGTAGAAAGAAATTTACCCAGGAATTTATTTTGAGAATCCACAGAGGCGAGAGACGTTTTGACTACTATCTGTGGAAATATATTTAACCTTAACATTTTAGAAATCACCTGATAGCCCGCACGGGCGAGAGGCCTTTTGACTTAATATGATCTGTGGAAACAAATTTGCGCACGATCAAAATTTCAGAAAACATGAGAATCCGCAGACGAGAGGTCCTTTGATTTGTAGGTTTTGTGGATTAAATTTATCCAGAAACATGATAGGAAATATCAAATTAGAACCTACATATGCGAGAGGCCCCTTGACAGTACGATCTGTGGAAAGAAATTCGCACGAAACTAAAGTTTGGGAAATCACATGAGAATGCACAGGAGAAAGAGCTGTTGCCTGTACGATGAGTGGAAAGAAATTTTGTGCGCGATCAAAATTTCAGAAGGCTCATGAAATCTAGATAGATCAGAGGCCTTTTAACTGCATAGAAACAAAAACTATACAAGTTTGATCCCTCTAGGGAACTGTCCAGTGAGTAGTAGATGACAATAAAGTGCTTTACAAGTAAAATCGACCACTCCACATTTTGAAGCAAAATCAACTCAAAACAAAACGGGGCTTAGTAATCGATGCATGCATATGAATTACCATTTTGACAATGCTGTAACAGCAGCTCCATTATATGTACTCTTTAGTTTTACTATTTTTAACTATTTAAATATTCATTATTTTTAATGTTAATAAGATATAATGAATTTTATTGGCGGTAACAGCACTTACGCACGTCCTGATACAGGGGAAGACCTTTATCTTTCTCACGTCATTTTAATGTTAATATTTTAAATTAAAGATAATTTTACAATGAAATAAGGCACCAATTTTCATTTCTACTCTACGTAGACAATTTATTAGTTACATATTTTACTTTCATATATATACATAGTACACACGTATCCGACAACACAGTTCCTGCGGATAAATCATATAGTAACAATGATAACTTACTCACAAATTTACTGATTATTAACCTACTATAGATGTACAACTAATTCTTAATTGTGGGCAACTCGGCACCGAGCGCGTAAGTACATAAAACCTACCTTACTGTCTCACCTCGTAGTTAATAAATAGTCCCTTACTTTTCAGAATTGTAGGGATAGTACATTATTCCTTAACATAGATACTAACGATCTCCACCAGCGGGTTTTCCCACCCTTTCCGTTTGTTGAGTTTTTTTACCTGCTGCACTAACCACTTGGGATTGAGGTTTAAATACTGTACTTAAGGTAAATTACAGACTTAGGGGTTTTAGCCTGCATCGCCGCTTTTCCCCTCCACCAGACAAATCTTAATCGTGCTTTCCCTTCTCTATTCCATACCTAGAGGAAAACGTTTTGAATAGATAAAAACCACCAACAAATACCATTCATATGCTTTAACGTAGTTCCTTATTTAACATCATGCTGAGTCATACATACCATAGTTGGGAACCCTCAATAGACAAATTCAGGTTTATATTCTTAATATATTAGTAAGTTTGTAAATAAACCCCGTTGGTAGCTAATTTATGGGCGAAAAGTAAGGAAGCGGTTTGACGTTTTCTTGTAGTTTCATAAAAAGTTATTCTTTCTCAAGTCTGTGTATTCACAGACCAAACTACAGATGCATGGATTAAGCAATTGTAATTGGAGAGCATCTACCATAAGAATGCAAGGACAAGAAGAATGTGTTTCCAAATTCATAAAAAGACAATATTAATCAGCGAAAATCCGGTTACATACACCTCAGGTGGATTTCAGTGAGCATAGACAACATTTAAGAACGGAACCAAAGTACAACCAACACCCACTTGATTCTTATTGGCAGAAATTTGTTGGTCCTCTTCTCAATTCGCTAAAATAAGAACTATTCTGATTGGCTCTGATCATTTATCCATAAGCAACATGCAGTGACAATTACTATAAAAACCTTTCATCTGATAACATCGGGGACAGTGAAGTGTGTCTAAAGCTACGAGTAACATCTTCGTCATCTGACTAGATTCAACTCTGTTGGTATGCTGAAGCTCGAAGCCTTACTCCAAGAGAAGTCAGTAGCTGTACCGATTGTATTAAGAAGACCTGCTGTCACCAAGTCTTCCAGAAGAACGGAGAAGTTGGTTATGAAGACCGTCATCCTGCAGTCTGTCTGTTTAGCTACACTTTAACACCAATCCGAATACTCTTCTAAAATACTTCACTTCTTCTTCTCTTGCATCTTCCCTACAGTTGGTCAGTTGGTCTCTGTTCACTATTCTGTGAATACAAGTAATTACTGAATCTATTAATGTGTCATACTGAAATAGGATTAGGTATACAAAATGTGGCTTGCTTTCGCATCTCACTCATAGCTTCAACACAACGAAAATATTTGTTTCTTCCAAGTAACCAATTCACTTAATGTATTGCACCAGAGGAATGTTGGCATTAAACTTGTAAGTAGCTCATGGTTGCTTCCAGCTCCTACAAAATGTGCTGCTTCTATTGCTTAAGTTGTTGCTCTAAATTCTATCAATATACAGTCATCAGCTTAAAATGACATGGTGGAAGCTTGTTCCCCTCGTTCTAACACTGGTAGTTCCCTAGGAACCACTTGTCTAGGAAAAGTGAAAGATTCCGAAGTTTGCTTAGCATCTATTGCATGTGTCTGAAACACATAATCAACACATGGGCATTTATTTAGTTGCAATTCCCTTTTCATTCACACAATTTTTGTTCAGATTTTTTATCTACTTTTTGAACTATTTTTGAATGGAATTCTATTTTCCCCCAGTAAAGTTCCGAGTTTCAAAATTTTCGCCAGTACCATTCAAATATTTTGACATTCATTTT
>JAGDQP010059020.1:0-12452 GCA_022664845.1 Lepisma saccharinum | reverse complement strand
ATATATTTTAAACACAATATTTTTTTTTTGTCATTGCACTTATTAACTGTCAGAAAGGACTTAACGTAGCCTTTTTTTATTGCCGTCATCATGTTCAAAATCATATGTTCAGATATAAACAAGTTCCTGCCCGCCATCTAGAATAATGTTTTGATTTAATAAAAGAATATAAATTTATTGATAGTAACTTACCTTTGCTAGCATCTATTGCGGCTGTATCTACGAAACTACTTTTAACTACCAAGACACAAAGTATGACAGCGAGCAACGGATTCATTCTTGTTGTGGGATGCCTAATTTTTCTGTAAAGAAATGAGAGAAAAAACATTTTAAATTAATTTCAGGAATATAGTTACTGAAATAGTAAATCATATTAACAAAGCTTTATATCAGTGATACGTGGTGGTCCCAAGGCATAAGCAGATATGTCAAAAAAAAGTCTACTTTACAGAAGAGCGATTTTAAAGTTTCGTTCTGTTTGAAGACATCGTAAAACCAATGTTACGGCTTGGCGATTTTGTACAGTTATACAATACGTTAATCTGTTTTAAATTATGTATTACATTTTGAATATTCAATGTTACTAAAAGTTTAAGAATTTCTTTTATGTGATATATCATGTTTTGCCACGCCTGTTTCTTTATATGTACGTTCATTATTTTTTTTTCTCAAAGCATGTTAGCTATGTCAATACTCTGCCTTTAGACTTCAATAATTGAAAATTCATTGGGAAAATATTTTCTAAGTCGGTAGTTTTTATTTTATTTGCAAGATCAAATTTTACAAATTTATTATTTGCTGTTACCTCATTGTCCTAAGAAACACTACAATACTTTACACCAAAGTGCAAACTATTAAGTTTTCAATGAGCATTATTCTCTTCTGAGCAAATCCTTAAAATATGTACTATTTGAATCTGGCTGGTGTTCACTTCTTGAACTGAACTGAATTTTATTTATGGCCTTTAGGCATCAAAGGCTCAGGCCGGTATAGGGGAAGGGAAAGTATTTGGGAAGGCGTCGGGAAGAGCCTATGTTGAATGTGACTCACTTATAAATGTGACTCACTTTGCTTCGCTGGGAGCGCAGGCGCACCCTTTATTGTAACCAGGCTCTCCGGGGTACTGTTCCCCCTTGGTGCCGATCTGCTCCCAACCACCGGGGGGGCTGCGCCCCCATAGTTGAAATTCCCCCATTTATTGTAACCTACTCTTGGTCATACACTTTCATACCAAAATTCGTTTCTCTATCTTCAGTAGTTTGGAAAATGGGTTTCGGGTAGCCATTTTGTTTTAAAGATGGCGACTTTTTAAACGTTTTCGTGTATTGTCGTGACCTACTTGTGATGGTACACCTTCACGTAAAATTTCATTTATCTATTGTAGCTCAAACAGTGTGGAAAATGGGGTTCGGGGCGACCATTTTGAATCCAAGATGGACACTTTTCCAAAATGTTAAAATATTTTCCTAAACTACTCGTAATAATGAATCTTTACGCCAAATTTCATATTTGTAGCTCAAGCGGTGTGGAAAATAGATTTTTAGGTCCGCCATTTTGGATCCAAGATGTCATCTTTGGATACGTTGTGTAATATTTGGTAACCTAGTAGTAATAATGTACATTCATACCAAATTTCATGTTTCTAGCTGCAGCTGTTTCGGTTGAGTATTCTATACAACAATGGGTTTGGCAGCCATTTTGGATCCAAGATGGCGGCTTTTTCAAAATGTAGGATTATTCCCTTTATTTACCCTTCATCATAGACCTTCGTACCAAATTTGGTGTTTCTAGCTCCAGTAGTTTGGCTTTGGAATATTGATGATCAGTCAGTCAGTCAGTGAGTGAGTGACCATGGGACTATTATATTATGTGGATATGAAATACATATCATATTTGGCCACGCCAAATTAGATATAAATTGACATATCATAAGTTAACATCACCGGATAATTTAAAATTTATATGGCTTATCAGACTTTGTCACAAGGTAGACAACCCTTCGATCAATATTGTGAAAATGCCTAATTTTTGGCAAAAAGAAAAGACCTTAGATTGGCCAAAAATGGACAAAGTACTTTATTTTCCTGTGGTCTTCAAGTGATTAAAGAGGAGAAAGTGCTTTTAATAACTACAACTATTATTATTACAAATAATCGTTTTTTCTGTACATGGTCAATAACAATATAATCGTTGAATTCCAAGTCTTGTATATGTAAAAACGGTAAACTATAAATATTTTGGAGCATAATAGTAAAACCATACATAATACAAATTAATCTAAAAATACATGGACTGAGAATGCCATAATTTCTTTAAAGAAAAGGTCGCATGGCTTCTGGTGGTTGTCGTCCAAAATCATCAAAGTAAAATCCATGTCCACGTTGATTGAATGGTTTCCAGTTGAAGTTGATTTATCCAAATTCACAATCAGTCCTGGCGGTTATTTTTACTGTCACGGGTAATCTGTTTATAGCAAAAGCATCCACAGACTGAATTGCAGTAGTACGCTTACTGTAATATGGTTAGTAAAATTGTATCACTTGAGATGTTTAATAGGTGATGGTACATACTACACGTTCTTGTAGGTATTATAAATGAAACAGTATCAAAATATTTTACAAACTGTGCATAACACATACATTCACGTAAAGCACAACCAAATTCACCCAAGGAATGCATAGGATGCATACACTATTGTGCGGGAAATGGTTAGGCATAAAATATACTGACTTATTACCATCTAGTAAAGTAAGCATATAATAATTAATGCTTTTACATGAAAACGAAACTAATTACTACTAATACTAGTATTGGGCATATTGTTCAAAGAGCTGATACTCAGACCAACAGTAGTACAGAGGTACTAACAGTTCTGTTTCCAAATGACAGACAAAAATCAAATATTTTCAATGGAGAAATACAACACAATTAAATTTAGTATATTGATCAGCAGCAACTAAAGTAGAAACAACAGAATTACTAGTCAGAGTGGTGGTGGTACTACAAGTATTTACACAAGTGAGCTATGTATACTATTAATACTAGAAGGCCAAGTAATCACCAAGCTTGAACTGGTATTACTAGAAAAATCCTTTCCAATAGGAATAGGATCGAGTCCTGTAATAACTTCCGACAAATCCCTATCAGCAACCTGCAATGTTAAAGCTTCCAGTTCTTCATGCAATTAATAAGTCCTCAAGATACGAGAAGACCTAGTTTCATCAATTGCATTACTAGTTTCCGTTACTTCCTTATAGACATCATTAACTTCAGAACTTAACTTCTCAGTATTGACAGTTACATCACTAAGATGTAACCTGATAGTAGTAATTTCCTTGTTCATACTTAACAAAGCAGATAACAGCGCGGTCTCAATAAAATGTAAACTAGACTGAAACTAACTCTTAAGCTCAATTTTCATGGATTGAACTTCATTTTATGCACTAGTTTGCATTCCGCATGTAATAGCTAATTCTTATTAGTATTTACGCTACGCATATTAGTTTGCATAATACTAATATTAGCTCTCAAACAACTGCCCTGAGAGAAAAATTGCTGAATTTTAGTCTAGATAATCCGGAGGCGAAATTTAGCAAGATTCTGCATCACACACAAGATTTTCTATACCAGGCTACGTACAGGTTAGTTGCTCAGCCATGACTAATCTGTACAGTCACTAATAGACGGAAAATCATGTCTACCCTCGTTAGCACTTGCAGGATACAGAAAATCCTTTTAGTGCAATTTCAAATAGTTTTCTACGGGTACTACACAGTCCCACTCCTGTGTACGATCCCACAGACTACAAACTACGTAAATGGATTTTCCTTCTGCGTAGTAAAAACTAACTGTAGACTGGTTGGTGATGGCGCGTAGTGGCTGAGAAGCAATTACCGTGTATTACAAGTAAAATAACGGTTTGTGATACTGGCCACCGAGTAAATAAAGTCAAAATAGGAGTCTATTGGCGGAGGTCTGTCGGCAAATATTTTGTGCACTGAAGTGAAGAAGTGAACTAAAGTTTGGTTTTGTTTGTCTAATTAAGACATTTGAAGGTAAGTTTGTTTGTTTGTTTTGTATACATTTGGATTCTGCAAAACAACTTTTCCTATTTATTTTACAACGATCTGTAGCACAACCTAGAAATTCTAGACTACGATGTGTAGTATAGTCAAAATAATCTAAATCACCGTACAGGCAATCAAGTGCATAGAAAAGGGTTTATAGAAGTCGAAGGCGTGGTCTAGGAAATCTACAGCAGTGTCAAGAAAATACGGAACAACCGCTATAAATTCTACAATACCGTTCAAAATGTCCAAGGTGTAGTGCAGAAAATCTAGACCTCCGTCAAGGAAACCAAGAGTACTGACAAGAAATTCTAGACCACCGCTTAAAACATCAAAGGGACAGTCTAGAAAATCTAGACCCCATCAAGGAAACAAGGATCATGACTAAGAAAATCTAGACAGCTAAAGAAATCAAAGTTTAAGCCTAGAAAGTATAGATTATTGTCAAGAAAACCAAGAGTATAGCCAAGAAATTCTAGACCACCGACCATGGAAATCAAAAGTATGACCTAGAAAATCTAGACCACCGTCATGAGAATCTAGAACCCCACCCTGTCAGTTCTGTACCAGACATACGTACAGGTACGTCTGCGCTATCCTTGCTACCTTGGTTCTGTTCCTTCCAACACAGTACAGAAAATCTTGAGCCTCAACACAGAATGCAGTCCTTCTGCCGTTGCATGTGCAGCACCAGGAAAGCCACCCGTAACCGGAATCTACGTTTTTTTCCTTCTAAATGCAGTCAAGTTTTCTCTCATGCGCATTTCACCAATTAATAGCATCTAATAATTCTCTTCATTTAAATTATCTGTTACTATTTATGTTGACTTCAGGAGTGCTAAAATCAATTTAGTAGCCATTTCTCTATTTAATTTTCTATTCATTATCCCTCAAGTGTTCTGTATGTCATCTCTTTATACGTCTTTGTCTTTGTCCTAGATACGTCCTTTGGCAAACACATCTGGCTTAATAGATCCCTTAGTTCATCAATAGATGTCCAAAGTGATTTTCAAATGACCCCCCAACTTCTTGCTTGGCACTGTTGACACTTTGATGTTACACTGTTTGGGAATCCTTATTTTGTGCATAACCTTCGGTATATTTGGTATTAAAAACGAATCGTTCTTATTTTTCTGATATTGGGGTTTTCTCTTTTAAGTTTTTTCTAATTTTTATATGATTGTCTATTTTTTGTTTCTGTTTTGTCCTGCCATTGTTTAAGAATTTTCATAGATATTTTAGTTTCTCATTGTTACGTATTTTATACATCGTATTGGAGGTTTCGAGTTCTGCTTTTGTGCTATTTATCCTAATTTTATTATACTTTCTTTCACCTTCGGCATTTTGCCCATTAAAAAATTCTTACTCGAAGGCAGTCTTTAAAACTGACATTTCGAACAATCGGGAATTTCTTAATTTCTTGGTCATATGAGCAAAGCTGTGTGATTTCACGACATCGTAATCGGTACAGCGAACATCCAATCGAATCCAAAATAATAAAGAATGTTCAATTCTAACGAGTTTTCGGTAAAAGAGTTATTCAATTTTCGACTGCTAATAAATATTGTTCGATATTTCCATACTCAACTTTGTGATTGCTCTTCGATTCTGCAGCAATATCGATATTGATATCGAAATTCGAAAAGTGAATAAATCACAAAGTGATCACCGCTGGACAAAGTTATGCACTATTTCTTTTGCGGAAAATTCCGTCCTTCGCGGGAGGATTTTTTTTATATAAAGGAAGTACGATTTATACTATGGGTGAAGCGAGACAAAGGACAATACAGTAAGGGATGAAAATATCCAACATCTTCTACTCTTAAGCTCTTCCACGATAAAAGGATCAAAGTTGTTAGCTGCTTTTGAAGCCAGAGGCGGAACGCCCTCTGCTACATAACCCGGAACAGAATCCAGGAAGATGATTGGACGTTTTCTCGTCCCAGAGGACACTTCAGGCTCTCGTAAACTCCTTGCCTAACAGCAATCAAGAAAAAAAACGAATAAAAACACACACACAAAATGAATCTCTTTTGGGGGAATCTACGAACCTCTTGCTATTCCCTAGCTACAGACAAAGAGAAGTTCAAATAACATTTCTGTTGTCGATGCAAAATTTCAGTTTCTTAAAATTCCTACTTTTGTCTTCAGATCAAGATGCCTCTCGCGGTTCTTAGCTATACGTTTGTGATGCCAGCGTATAATTTCAGAAAATAATTTTGCACTTTTCAATTTTTTTCTCGGATAAACTGGCAACTTTGGTTTAAGCTTGTCACGTTTAAAGGATGAAGTTTACTTTACGACCTCTATTTCACGGGCAGGGATGAGAATGGTAGCGACCAGGACATCAGATGAGACACTATCCTGGAATTCGCCTGGTGAAATCGAGGAAAACTCTGGAAAACTTTACTTAAGATGGCCAACAACTAGGCTTGAACCCGCCGGCCTCCCCATTGCCGATACGAAGCCCGCAACATTATCTCTTGGATCAAGAGGAGAGGGTTGTCTTTTTAAATGCATTACTCATTATATTCCGCCTTATTTTTCTAATCTAAGTATATTCTTGGTTTGTTATTATTGAACGCAACAGACCAATATGTTAATAAAATATACTCACTCCTTCTTCAATAATAACAGTGGTGTACAATACATGTAATGAATCTTAAAAAAAGCTTATTTGTTTTCCAAATTTTATTTCTCATTTCTTTTCTACCGCTCGCAGGAGGATGTTTTTTCTTTACCGAAATAATAATTTCTCAAGCTATGTACACAATCTATGCTTGGGACCCGGTCTACCCCGGTGACCCAGGGGGAAAAGCAATGTTTTTAATGATTTCCTTATTACACACTATTGCATTTAAACATTAATTGTTTCAGGTGTGACCGGGAAAGTAAGTGTTACCCCCAAGGGAACCAAGGATAAGACGCCCAAAAGTACCCAACAATAGTAATAACATTAGGAAATAGTTCCGTACTCCCTGGAATGAACAAAAATAATCCAGTAGATGCACTATCGGTGCCAAAATTAAGTATCCACCTAGATTTTACGCTCAAACGTATGAAGCATTAAGACAGTGTTATGCTCTTTCTCCCATTCTCGCTCTCTCTCTCTAATTTATCATAAACACACACAATGCTAATTTTCACGTTCTATGCTTATGCAACTCTTTAAACATTGATTGAAATTGGGATGCATATGTTTGAACGTGAAATCTAGGTGGATACTTACTTTTGGCGCCGATAGTACAAATAACATCAGCAAATTCTGAAAGAATTCATGAACCCACAAATGAAAATATTGATGGTCACAAAGTCTGGTTGCCAAGACTTGGTTTCCGATTCAGTCTCGTAAAGACTGGGTCAATCGGGTCAAGTTTCAGACTGGGTCGCCTACGTTCGAGCCAGTCCGAGTCGCCAAAAGTGATCCCATTCATATCTGAAACTAATTTTAGATTTTAATTCAGACGACTCGATTTATCTAGCTGTTTTTAACATGGCGGTTGAAAGTGAAATAGCTCCTTTCCTATATTTTGTTAGCTTTCTGAATCTTAAAAATTGATGTTAATTTTACGATAGGCAGTTTTACTATCTTGTCATTGAGCCCACTCTAAATTTGGATTTTATTTAAGGTCTTTCGGCATCTTTTGGTCTAGACCGGGCAGGTGCTTGGGTAGAGAGGATGAGGAAGGTATCGGCCAGGGCCTTTCTTGATGTACTATCCCGACATTCGTCTGATGGAACTGAAGGAAACTAGAAATCCTCAGTCAGGACAGTCGACCGTGAGGTTTGAACAGGGCCTGCCCTAATTTTAAAATTATTTATACTCGCTTGTACAAATTTGCATACATAGTACAACAGATATAAGAAACCAATCTTTTTGATTCAAAGAGAGTACAGTCCCACATTTTCTTTTGTAATAGCCGCTTTACGGATAGGACCTAAGGATTTTCATTTAGTATAATATTTTTCCCTTTCTTTCCAATATTTTTTAACTATCTCAAGATTTTCTGCATTCCAACTTAATGCGAACGTAATAATATCTCCTAGTCAGTGCTAAGCATTATTTATGAGAATTCGAGAAGCAGAGCACGATGGATAACAGCATTTATGAATGATGTATGTAATCTCTCATGTGATGCATCTCGCTTGGATTTGATGCTGGGCATCGCTAGTAATTGATGCTGAATTGGCTTTCTATGTAGATGCAATGTTGTTCGCTTCTATTCAATAGTTAATTATCATACAGAGTGTGCAGTGATAATGGATCATAAACAGAAAGCAATATGTAATTACGTTTCTTTTTTCTCGCCTGTCCGCTTTGTTGTAGTTTACAGCCCATCATAAAGCGCTGATCTGAGGTTACAAAACATGGAACACTTTGAAGCACATGTAAAATTTATGATTAGGTAAATTAAAAATAAATGAAAATAATGTCTTTGTTGTTCCCTGTTTTATACGAACGCGTTTTATGTTAAAGTTCGTATTTGAAGGGGTGTCGGAGGAAAACTGATTATATCCATATCAAGCAATTTTGTGCTGTATAACTTGGGGGAAAACGGGAACTTCCAAAGTGTCAAAGAACGAAGAAAGAAAAACCATAAATGACCTCAAAAGACAATATTACATATTTGCTGAGCCGTTTAAACGGTGTTTACCCATTTGGCCTTTTCTCGTTTTGCCTCATGCCTGTTTTGAGTCCTAACAATTTCACGTTAAGTTAGTCTGATGTAAGGCAAAACAGAAATTCCCGTTTGGTCTTTTCCTGTTTCGCCTGAAAACATAAGGGAGTTTTCCTTCCTATGGCAGGGATTTCTCATACAATATATCAGGGATTTTTCATCAGGCCCTTAGTCAGATCTAGGTTTAAAAAGGGCGAACAATTTTGCAGTGTGGGCATCAACATATGCTGGTTTTCCAATTATACCATATATCTTTATACGTTTAAAAATTAGGTAAACGAATACATTCCCGTTTTAGAAATGCAATACATTCATAGAGCACACCGTCAATGTAACATTTTTGATCACTTCAGTTCCATCCTTTAGACGAGATTTAGCAGTCTAACCGTTTGAACAGAGTCTCTTTCACGTGTAATCAGGACCGGAGATGTTACCCTTAGAGCACGAAAAATACGACGCCGCAATTACTAGTTAATTGTATTTTCCAGATCGGGTCTCCGGGTTACCTATGCTCGGGTCAGGCCAAATCACCAAGAGTGACGCGGTTTCAGCTCTGGTCATCAAATAATTTTATTGTGAATTCTGTAAAAGATTCGGAATCAAGTATCTCATTGTTATTACGTTAAGCAGAAAATCTTTTAAACGACCATCTTTCATATGCCTGGCAACATCGTTATTATGTTTGGCTACTAGTCTAAGACTCGACGGATATTTCTGTACTTTTCTTTAAAATATTGGAATAACATTTGCGTTACATTGGAGAGGACCAGGATCGTCTTCTTGATTGGCATTTTTTCTAGTTTTTGCAGCTCTGTACGGCAATTGCCGACTTGGTCACCCTTACGTGAAGGTCAGAGTGGTTCGAAACACTGTGTATTGAATTCTTTTGTCAAAAAATAAATTTCATGTTAGTATAAGTTTAGTTATAAAATTCCCTATATTGACCGGTATTTTCCCTACTTGAAAACTGGGGTTGGGGAAGTAACTGAGTTTAAGGCGAAATGGGAATTCCCGTTTCGCCTTAAGATAACGACATCGTCATCTATCTGTTATAATGTACATTGAGTGCATAAGGCGAAACGGGAAAAGGAAAAACGTGCATGAATCATTTAAACACTAAGCGATTAAAGAATTAAAACTTGATTTTCTCAATAAAGCTATTTTGTGACACTCCTTGTTTTATCCCGACATCCTCCATTTGAAGTCGACGTAATTCTGGAACCTTTGAAAGAAATATTGCAAGTAAGTTTGCTTATAGTTATCTGTATACATATTCTTCTCACGCAAAAAAAAAGTTTATTAATACCAAAGCAATTGATTGTGTTTAGATACTAATTAACTTTATTTCTTAAATTGCAAATCAGTGGTAGCCTTTAATGGAGTTAAGTCCAATACATATTCTGAGATTTTCATAACGTATGTCTTAATATTTTAGTAATGAAACTATTTTTGACTATGCGTTGTGTATTATTTATTTGTAACCCGACGATCGTTTCGCCAACCTTCTTGCTAACATCGTCAGAGCATCTTGTTAGATGTTAAATGATATGTTTCGTTATAAATAAACGTTATAGAATTGTTGTATAAACTCAATACAGTTTATATTATAGACACACAAATAGTTTACCAAAGTTTAGTTAACTAAATCAGTTATTTAAAAAAAACAACAAAAAAGACAAGCAAGATGGTTAACTTGTAGTCGGAAATATTCCAGACATGTCAACTCTCACGCAAAATACATGAGAAACTAAAACATGCGTGAGAGATTCTGTGGTTTACAAGGTTTAACGTCTGTGTTGTAACTTTTAGCATCTTTTTTTAGTTTCTCAGCAAGCTCCTGCATTTCCTTCCTTCCAGATTGGCAACTTTCCCGCATTCAAACTTCTCTAAGTTAACATGTCTGCAATTTCGTTACAAATCCGTTCGATTCTGAATGTCTTGTAGACTTTATGGGTGTTGTTATCCCCATTTCTGTACATGTAAGGCTTCTTAAAATCCCTAATTCAATTCCCGCAAATTGGAACTTCCTCAAGCGACGTTGGATTTAATAGGCTTCGATTACCAGTATACAAATGAACACACAAAATAATAGTTTAATAACATAAGTAGAACAAGAATCGATTCATTTGTCACGTTTTTATAACATGCCAGTAGTTCCCTACTCGACTACAATACTCAGGAAATGGAAATAATCATTTAAGAGAGGTTGAAGAACGGAGGAAATATTAAATCAACGATTCTCTCGTTCTTCTGACTCATCTGTGTCCGATCTTTGAGAATAGAGGAACGAGTAATGGTTTATAGTAGTTAAAGGAGGGATTTTTACAGATGATCAATATCGTGTCTCTACACGGAAGCGAACGTATCTTTAGGCTAAATTACAGATACTTTAAAGATTCTACCAGAAATAGAGTGCTGACTCGTCTAGCCTTAATAAGCCGTTAATATACGTTGGAAATCGGGATTACAGGTAATGCTAACATTATGATGATATCAAGGACAGCGTTGTATAATCGCAAGATAATGATTTGCTAACTTGTGGTTTTGAAATCTAGCAGATATTTAAAATATTAATTTTCAAAATGTGAATAGCTTTCGGTATGCTACTGTCAAAGACCTCCTCTATTTAAAAATGCATATTTCAAAATTCCGCAATGGGCGCGCAAGGGACTCTCCAAAGGGAGTAGGGGGTTCCAGTATATTTCTGAAGTAGAGGTAGGTCGAAATAAGCATGAATTAAACGACTTCCCGTGTGGTTAAAGATGACATACCCCATCCCCAGCATCCAATCGGACAACGATATTCAATCTCTTTAGTAAGAAATTAATAAAACGTTCGATGAAATTACGCAATTCTTACTCCTGGTTGTTATAGAACAATGACAATTGTGAGTAAATCGTTCTCTACGCTTAAGACATCGACTTGGCGCAAACTAATTATTGTTTCCTGGTGAAAAGTCATCCCATTCATGATCATTTCGAGCCATCTTTACTTCAGAAAATTTCTTGGAATCCCCTAATTCCTTTGGGAAATCCCTTGCGCATCCACTTTGGAATTTTCAATTATGCATGTTTGGATAGTGCAGATTTGAAGTCCTTGACGCTATCATTCCGCATCAGCTCTACTGTTCGTGATGAAATATGAAGCTTTAACATTATTTTCCCCACGCTTTCAGCAACCTGTATCTCCGAAAGTAGGCCCTACACATATTTAGAAAATTTGTCAGAGAAATTTTCGTCATGTTTTGATGTGAGAAATCACTCCCAGAAATTTGTTGGTGTAATTCGTAATCACCCTATATCTATATCTATCTATCTACCTACGTGTATATGTATGGATTGTTCAGTTAACGTTCTAAAAGGAAGTAAACCTATTTCTAAAATAAATGTTAACACTCACTGGTAGCTTCACTCAAATGAAAACGGGATTATTGAATCATTGAATATTTATTACTTCAAAAGTAACTTCTAAAACTGTTAAGACATTTATCTCACTAGGAGATAAGACGGTCAATCCCATCTCTGCAGAAGCTTCTGGGCTGCCGATAGAACCACAGGTTTTCTTTCGATTCAAACCAACGTCCACGGCCCTCTCTCTTCAGCTCTCCAAACATGTGGAAATTGCATAGGGAGAGATCTGGGGAGCAGACATGCGACAATGAATTTGTCGTCTCCTCCAACTCTTTCAGCAGTCAAAATACAAACCG
>JAGDQP010059019.1:2171-12452 GCA_022664845.1 Lepisma saccharinum | reverse complement strand
TTTAGAACCCAAAGAAAAGTGGCGGAAATGTTGTGGGATTAAACAAGCAGTCTTAATGGAATTGCTTTATGAACAATTGCTTATTGTTAACTATGAAAAGTGTGAATCGATGTACATCAGAACCATTTACAAATTTTCATCCTGGATACTATTTACATGAAATGGTGCTTGATAGCAGATAAAACTAGAAAACTCAGCTAGTCATCTTCGTCGCATTTGACACACTTATGTTGAATTGAATTGGACTCAATTATAGCCTTTAGACTATGGCTCACACCGGAATAGGGTATGAGAAAGAATGCGCAGCGTGAACCCAAATAGTACATTCGCCTTCGAACTTTTAATGCAATACATCGTTTAGTTTAAAATAACCTAAATTATGTCCGTAATTCTCTTCTCAATATTATTTTTTCTTTAAAAATATATCCCACTAAGAGCACACAATAAATCAAAATAGGTCATTCTTCTTTTATTGTATTTCTAATAAATAAGTAATTTGTTAAGTTTAATGCATTCTTTCCGCTACGTAAATTTTCACATGATTCAGACAGTTTGTTTAAAACGATGATCGATTACTTAGCTCTATTAGAAAATATTAAATGTAACGTACAACATTCGATTGAAAATACCATATCTTCAAACGTAAGTTATAGTAAAATCTAAAATAGCCTACTAAATTTAATTTGCAACTAATAGGACAATAACTAACCTTATCGTAATAAATTCCTTTGTTTTATTTTTTGATCTTCCTGAGCAAGGAAATAGCTTGAAGTTCATAGTACCTCATTTCTTTTTCTTTTCTTTTCACTACTCGCATAAGAACTTTGACCAGACTCAAAAGTTAATCAAGCTTACTTTAGCAAGTGGAAAAACTTGTAGCAAGCTTACCAATTTAAGCCAAAAGGTTTAAACAATGTTGAAGCAAATACTCTAGTTTACAAGAATCAAGGTTGAAGTAGCGTTACCAGGACAAGTAAGAAAATAAATTGTACTTCTTATAAAAATATAAACGTTGTCCTGGATAAGAATCGAACCGAGGGCCACTGGCAGCCCAATCCGATTGTGTAGTCACCAGACCATGGAACCACACCCCCGAGTTTGCCTTCGAAGCGCCATATATACTTAGTCCATCAGATCGCAAGAGACATCCGTAATAAAAGGATAAGAGTTGGCGAAGATTGGACTACGGTACGTTGAAATAGGCCTGCCACTTGATGGAACTTCAGTTCATTGAGACGACAGTGAAAGTGCAACAAAAACTCATAAAAAAATAAAGTTTGACAAGATTCCTCGGATAGTTGCTGGCAAAACGATTGAATTAGCTTAATTATAACACCAAGGCACTTATGTTTTTCCAAGAAGTTTGTTTCATGCTTGTTTGTTAAGTTCAACACAATGTCAAGCTTAACAAGCTCAAAGTAAGTGATCGACAGTCTTGTTGCAAGCTGGCATGCTATTTGGGTACGTGATATATCACATGAAAAGACCTCCAAAACATCATAATCTATTTTACTTGCCACTACACAGCAAAGACAAGTTGTCCTTATCGTCGAAAGCTCACAACTACCTAATGGCGCGTTCGCGCGCTGTTGCGCATCATTTCTACCTCATTAGTTAACAAATTAATTATTCAATAATTTTGATATACAGGGTGTCCCATTTTAACCAAACCACTGGAATATTGTAAGTCACTGAAAAAAAAATACAAAAAGGTGTGCTTTGGAGCATGTACCGACAAAGTGGGGAGAGCCTTCCATGCACAATGGTGTGATGTCACATTCTACAGTGTTGCCACATCAACATAAATCTTTCTTTTAATTGGATGAATATTCAGTTCTCTCGGAAGTGATAGTATGAGTCATGACAAACAAAAAGTTTATATGAACATGGGTCGAATTCTGCTTCGTTTTGGACATAATGTATTTCCAACATCCCAAATAACATGCTTCGTTGGGCCTATGTATGGTATTGTCGAAAACGTTGGTTTATGGTGGGTTCGATATCAACCAATGTCCAACCACAAAAGCATCAAAATAATCAATAGTTGGCCCAATGTCAAGAAAACTAACAAAACACCCACGTAAGAAAAAAGTATGCCCAGTTGGTAACATACTGGGCAAACTTTTGGTAAAAGTTGGAACAAGTATGCCTGGTTGATACGACGTAAAGCACACTGTTTTGGTTACAACCGGTCATTGGGCATCGCTTTTAGGGCCAACGTTATAGCCAGCAGCCAACTAGTACGTAGGCCGAACCATTTTACGTCAAACCACACAATAAGATTTTCGTTGGCCTAATAAGAGTTTGGTACTTGGGATGTAGTCCGAAATCAAACCCTAACAATGGAAAGAAAGTGAATAATTCTCAATAAATCAGAAACGACGCATTTAATGAAATTTTCGTTTGCGGAAATTTCTATGTAACAACATGATGGATATTAGGATGTAAACAGTATATCACCAGGTTGTCAGAGTTGGCAACCCGGTCTAACATTATTTTTTTAAATGGCACTACGTTGTATTATTAGGTATTTGGCATCCCCTGGTGATAAGAAACAACGCTCGTAAAGCACACATCTCAGTGTTGCAAACTTGTGATAAGACAGAAAGGTTTTCGCAATCTTATACAAACTATGTAATTCCCTAGGATATTTCACCCACAGTTTGTAGCACTGCGATATGTGCTTTAAGTAAGTCCTAAGTACTATAATACAATTTCTGAAAGTCTGTAAATTTGTAGTTCCGGGGGATAGGAAAAAGCAAGAAGGGAGAAGTGGGTGGGGACTTATTAGAAAATACACCTGATATTGTGTTCTAACACTTCTAAAAAAATGTGCTTCTTTCTAATATTACCAACACAGAACCGTTATTGATTGGACTAGCAAGAGAAGGTAAAATAGGCAAGAAAATGCAAAATGAAAAACCTCTTTAAACGGTTCCACTATGACTACAAACGTTATCTATTATTTATATGTAATAAATGGAAGGAATTTTGCCAAACTTTGGGGCTATATTTATGATCATGGTACGAAACTTTGTATATTTGGTAACCAGAACACATAGAATATCACATACAAAATTTTATATTATTGTTACATTTTTTAATACAAAATTGTCATTACCTAACATGTCTATTGTATAGTATAAAATTTTCTGCTACAAAGCTACCGAAATGGAGCGTTTTCTGTACCAGAATTTATTCTTCTGTCTACCTCCAAAATATTTTATTAATTTGATATAGAAGTGAGTATTAAAAGGAGAAAAAAGAATACACATATTACCATATAGGCATTTTTTCTCTTTCATTAGAATACAGAATAAAACAACTGTGTGAAATGTGCAACCGAGATAGATTTTTCTTTAAATTCCCGTAAAATTTGTTTGGGTCTCTTTACTGATCTCCGAATCCCGAGCGGTCAAAGTGCACTAAAAACTTTGATGATTTCTATCTAGGCCCCTAGGTTGGACAGAAGAAAAAAATGATAACATTTAGTCATAAACTACGCGAATTGAACAGTTGCAAAAGCTTAAACTTTCCACGAATTGAATAAAAAGAATAAAAGCACATTTTAAAGACATACCTTTTTTAAACAATTCGAACTAAAAAGTAAAAAGTAATTTTGTTTATTCATGACTAAAAAGAAAAGCATGACGCGCTCTTATATACAGTCACTTTATATATTCTTGAATTGGCCGCGTGTATGCTTTGCTTTTTAGTCATGCTTAAACAACATTATTTTTTTTAACTTTTTATTACGAATTGTTTAAGAAAAGTATGTCTTTAAAAGGTTTATTTAATTACTTCGGTCTTCTGTGACTCAAATCCTGAAGTGTTCTGCAATCAGTCAAACCCAATAATTTGAAGGCTAGTATTTATTTTAAGTTCATATTAAAATATGTTTTTAAAATATATAAATATATAAAAGTAAAAATATAATATTGTATTGTCATACGACTGAATTCGCTGTGCAAATTTTCATCATTTTATGACGTCAAGAAATGAGTTAAATTAAAGTTGCAAGATCTGAGGACACCATGAACTATTGGGAACTAAAGAAAATAATGTAAAAATAAATTTTCGAGCTTCTTACCTCAGAATGAATTTCTTTTGTTGTTTAAATTTAACAGGTAAAAAAATAAGGGCTTCAACGTAGTCGCAGGTTAATTTTGAAGCGTAAGATATGGAAAACCAGAGACTCAAATGTAAATCCCCATATAGTTTTAATAAATGATATAGTTGGATTTGTAGCTCGGCTGATTACTACATATACTGATGTATCCTGCTGTTAAGTGTATGGAATGAAACAATGTACTAAAAACACAACGAATTCGAAACATAATTTACCATTAAAACTCGACAAGCTAATCTTTGCAAGAGTATACACACATATTACTTTAAATAGGAAAATTACATTTTTTTGAATATATACAAAACGATTATCAGAATTAATTATTACCTTGTATAAAAATACGGAATCTTACAATTGATTATCTTCAAATCAGATATTTGATTATTCCTAAATTTTAAACTTTAACAGTACTTAGAGAACGATTTGTTATTCCTTTTAGAATCTACTATCATAATTCAGAATACTCGTCAATACATTGATTAAGTTCACTCTTTCCTTTTACATTTGTTTCAAAGAGAAAAGTAAGCATAACATGTTTATTCCGGGGTTAAAAACTTAGGAAATTCCAAGTTGATATTTTAACCTAATGCTATTTTCTTTTCACGAATACAAAGCAAGTAGCGCCGCTCTGGTGTGGAACGTGAAAATTAGTTGAGAAGGTTACGGAGAGTTTTCCGTCCACTCACGCCATCTCCCTGTGACGCTTTTCGGAAGTCTATATCATTCCAGAACGTAGTTCCCTTGGAAGTTGCTAGATGGCAGAAATGTATACTTTTAGTAGACAATTCTGTTAGAGAGAGAGAGAGAGAGAGAGAGCAAAACATTCGCATCATCATACATTGTAAAATGCTTAAGAAAGTAAGGTTTAGGCAATATAATAAGTGTTCTGCTGAAAGAAGCACGTTCCTCAAGGTAAGATAATAGAGAAAACTAATTTTGTCAAAGATGCTAAGAACAACATTATCAAATGAATTATTTTAGGTTTCGCGATGATCATTCATAGAAACATAGTAATCGGCACCAGTTTGACATACAAAGAGCGTTAAGAGATGACTTCACATAGTAGAACTGAGTAATATTCATTTTATGAAACGTTTAAATCTTCTCAACTAATATATTTCTCAGAAAATCCACCGAAGCTTGCCAGAGTTAGAAAGAAGCAGCATGAATAGTTACATTTGTTCTGTTCGCATATTTTTCGTTATATTATTTTCTTTAGTTCAAAATGGTTCGTGGTGTCCTCAAACTTGCAACGTTAATTTGACTCATTTTCCGACGTCATATAATAATGAAATTTTGCACAGTGGAGCGTAACAATACAAAACTCCACTATTACTTTTATATATTACTATATGTTCACATATTTTAAAAGCATATTTTAATATATTTTTTTTTAATATAGACTTTTTTTTATCCTAAAGTAAATACTAGTCTGCAACGAACCTGTGTTTCACTGCTTGTAGAACAATTTACGATTTGGGTCATAAAACATTTGCTTCAGAAAAAGTAGCCGAACACAGAAATAACTCGAAAAAGGAATTTAAAAAAAAAAATTTTTAAACATGCTTTTCTTTAAAAATTCGTAATAAAAGGTAAAAAATAACAATAAAAACTTCCTAAAGACATACACCTCTTAAATAATTCGTAGTAAAAATTTTAAAAATAGAATATTGTTTATGCATGACTAAATAGAAAAGCATGTAGAGCGCTCTCACATACAATCAGTTTTTAACTTCTTGAATTGGGGCAACCCATGCTTTTCTTTTTAGTCATGCATAAGCAGAATTATTTTTTACTTTTTAGTGCGAATTGTGTAAGAAACGTATCTTTTAAACAGTTTTTTATTACTTTTTAAAGTTATTTCGATGTCATGATACTATTTCCACAAGATTGAAATATTTGGATAACTTGATGACAACTACTTTCATAAATGTTCTTATAATAAATAATTATATTGCCTTAGTAATTGCTGTTTAACATTTGAAGTAGGCAGTGCTTCTTTCATCTGGGTGTCAGAGGGGTATTATCCTCCTAATTTGAAACAACATAGAATTACAACCGTCTAGTAATGCGAATAACAAAACTTGGAAATTTAGTTGAAAACTGTTAGCATATGTCACTCACAATAAGTAAACATTTTCCTTGTAGTACTAGGGCTGCAAACTATGTGAATGTTGAATGCGAGACACGAAGAAAAATAAGGGGCTGGTTTTGAGGTCGAAGTCCCGAATAGATCAATTTGGGATGAAATAATAATGGAATTAAAAATTTATGTAAGTTTTGGTAATTGACTTCAGGAAAGTATTCTCAATTTCTTTACTATTTTTACCATTTTCTTTCACCATTCAATACTTTATTATTTTAATTTACGAAATTAACTTATATTTAATAGCCAAATGCTAATTCCAGGATTCTTTATGTCCCGGACATGAGAAGAGTAAAACGATTCCCATGTAAATCAATGGAAAGGTCATACCAAGATGGCGTGGGTGATCTGTATCGTTAAGTTATAATCAAGTTGCATGCCGCACTTGTCACAACTTTATTTAAAATTCCAGTCAATATTGAGAACCAGGTTTTGTTATGATTCCTTGTTTCTATTTCCGTTTCCAAGAATATGTCCCTTTTGGCTTGAGATGTTATTTTGGTTAATAACCAAAATGCAGCACAATGCAATATATCATATTACTGAAATAAACCAAAACTTTTTCAGTTCCATCAAATACCTAACGTCTTTATTCATTTTATCTCACACCGTATGGATTATGATGGAAGAATAGGCGGAATAAAGGAAGTGGGAGGAATTGTAAGAACCCAGGAAAATCCACGCAATCAGTGGTGTTTGTCCACCACAAAGCTCGTATGGCATGAGCTGGGTTCAAACCGAAGACCGGAAGTGAGCGCTATACCATTGAGCAATCATTGCCTAATATTAGCTACATATTTGAATTATTTTAACCAAAGCTTATTATTCTGTGTAGGTGCAGGGAAGCACAATGTAGCATGTAGGATTTGGGTCTAAGTACCATACCGACATTCGTTTGTTGTAACTGAGGGATATGTTAGGAAATCTTAGTCAGCATGACCACGAGCCGGGATCAAACTTATTGACTATTCCAAGTTGGCAATCGACAACAGTTGTTAGTTTATTTTGCCTTAAATGAAGTTTTGGCATTAAAATAATACGATTTTGTACACCTCACACCGTAGTTTAAATCAAAAGAGACAAGGAGATACCTGTTTGGATGTAATCTCTTTATTTTGGGTTTGGTCTTTGATAAAGATACCAAATAATTAGAATAATTGTCAATCATTCTCAAGAAAATTAGTTTTTTTTTTAAGAATTTAAGACTTCTAGGTCTGAACAAAATTTACAAGTTGATTTAATTATTAGGCATAACACATACACAAATACAAACAATTACAAAGGTGCCATTTAAATTCAGAATGAAACTTCTTTCTCCACTGAGCATTTTAGCTCAAATAAGCCAGACTGATGTATTTATCGTTACAGAGTAAACTCCACCATTTTTAAAATCTGTTTCGTCAGAATTTCATTGAAACAATGGTCGTTTTTTTTTAAAAAAAAGTGTAAAATATAAAGTTAGAAAGACTTTTCTTTGTAACTTAGATGTTTATGTGACATAAAAATATTTAAAAGTTTAGAAAAGAATACAAGCAATAACTGACTTGTTGGTTCCTTTGATTATTTCCACAATTAGGTACGCAAAATGTTATATTCCTGATTGCCTGATTAAAATATAATAATTTGTAAGGCCTTTAGGCAACTTTGGCTCATTCCGCCTAAAATTTAAGTGCGACTAAATGAATACATTACTAATACTCAGACTGTTTAAACCTAAATATACATAATTCTAATAATAATGTGCCGATATTTTTACATATCAAGTTAAAAAAAAATAAACACTTTTTCATAATTATTTATAATGCAAAGCATGCTCTTAAGTTTGTTCTTTTAAAATACATTGTTTCAAGATGGAAGTTAGGATTAGA
The DNA here is from genome assembly GCA_022664845.1 of Lepisma saccharinum. NCBI lineage: Eukaryota > Metazoa > Arthropoda > Insecta > Zygentoma > Lepismatidae > Lepisma > Lepisma saccharinum. Next base: position 4,309 of record JAGDQP010059019.1, on the reverse strand, counting down.
AGTCTCAAAACAAGTCAGGATTAAATGGAGAGATAACAAATTCTAACAATTCATTTCAACATCAAATTCATTTTTCTGTTCTCAATATGAGGAAATCAGTGCATTCCTCTCCAAACATTTTATAACAAATATAGAAAGAGTTTAAAACAAATTCAACATTGAAAGAAGCTAAAAGTTAAGAATAATGGAATATAACAGTAATAAATGAAAAATATAAATACAATGGTAAACAGTAAATCAAACCTTTGTGGTCTAGCAGGCTCTGTTATACTACCGATGCTATGCACCTAACGATCACCGTAAAACTATATGTTTCCTTAAATAACTCTCTCAAAGAAACCCTTATGGGTTTGACCAAGTAAAAGGTAAAAAGTGGTTTGGGTTGGGAAAACAAAAATAAAGTTTATACGCAGTTTGCGAAGTGCTTAACGACGAGTACTTGCGATCAACAATGGAGAGACCCTCCGGTTTGGTCAGCTAGTAAGTCATCATGGTCGAAGAATCCCACTGTCTTTCTCAGTTTCAAAAGTCACGGCGTGAATCCTATCTTAACTAAGGTCTTTGAATCAAGATTCCCCATACCTTCCACCAGAAGACTGATCGATGAAATGACGTCTTTCCTAACGCGCAATGGACATTGACCAAAATTCTCTCTTCAGAACAAAATAACATTTTAAATATATGCCTTGTAGGATATAATAGTCCACGCTTCTTGTGATCTTCGTGCTTCATATAGCCAATTCATAATATTTCGCTTTTTATGTTAAACATGTTATGTATTTACTTACCAATTTGTGATAAAGTTAGTTTGAGTTAGAAAGTGAACAGAGAAAGACTAAGCAAAAGGTGAAACTATTTAAACCTACCAAACGGATGATCAAGTTGAACATAAGAAGCTGAAATTGCAAGATTATCTCATAAAACTAACTTGAATTTATTTTATATTTACTCAATAAAAAGAAGTTGAAAGATATTGAATTTCATTTATTGTTAATAATTATACTGTATATGGATCTCAATTTCTTAGCTCAAAACTTATAAAGATGAAATTAAATTATAGATAATAATAATAATAATAATAATAATAATAATAATAATAATAATAATAATAAGAAGAAGAAGAAGAAGAAGAAGAAGAAGAAGAAAATTATCAAGAAAGTAAACAAGAAGAGACATACAATTAAATAAGAAGAAGAGGAAGAATGGCAGTGGAAGATTAAGTGATGTATCGGGAAATACCTCAAGACAGCAAACTAAAAGATAGAGAAGAACATTTTAGAGGAAAAACAACCAGACTAAACCAATTGGAAAAGATCAAAATGAAGTCGGAATTAAACAAAAAGCAATCAGAATTATCCATGAAAAATAGAAGAGAAGGAGGAAGCTTTCCCACAAACAACAATGGGATATCTAGAGAGAAATCCAATATTCACGGAGATACTAGAGATGGCAGGAAATGTACTTATTCACAGAACATGTCAATCTTCTAGTGCAAGGATATGAAACAAAACTTGTAAATTTTGCTGATTGCAATGCACTGCAGATATTGATACGAATGATGAAGGCTTAAATCGTGTAAGAACTGAATGGTGTTGAGTTTAGGATAGACTAGATGGACCAATGGTTCATAAGCTCGACAAGGTTTTGGTCTGTTTTCCAAAGAAACTGCTGCAGATAATACAAGTGAGAAAGAACATAACTCTTGGTCAATATTAACCCTGATGAAAATATTGTAATGAAATATGAGAAGTCGTGAATGTTACTTGAAAGAACGTTACAATAACTCGAGAAAGCCAGTACAACAAACGTAATTAATTTGTTCTAAGAGTAACGATCAAGGACCTAACATGTATGCAAGAAGGAGTTTATTCAGACAACAACTGACTTCACAAAACATAAGCATAGATAGTGTCGTCACGTTTTACAAAGTTAAACTTTAGCAACTACCTGAAGGTTAAAAGTATAAGTTCGGAAATATCTAAAGAGGAACTATCACACGCAAAATATTTAAGATGTTGTCTGTGTTCGTTAGAAGTAAATTGTCATCTAATGAGCCATTGTACTGTGTATATAAACTGTATATATATTGGAAAATTGGAAGGACAGTATAAAAGAAAAGTAAAAAACGAACATCATCA
>JAGDQP010059016.1:0-12453 GCA_022664845.1 Lepisma saccharinum | reverse complement strand
GTACTGTGTGTGTGTGTGAGGGTGCGTGTGGGACCAGCTTTTATTGAACTTTCTTTTTGAATTGGTTTGTTATAAGGTTTAAATTACTAATTTTACATCATTGGTCTTCCCTTTGTGATTTTAAATGTTAATAATACATCCCTCGTGGCCCCATAAAGAATACAAATGAGTGCCAGCACTAATTCATCTTAGGCGTACGGATTAAGAGTTTCTTTAAAGCGGAAATGGTATATATTTTTACTACTACTTGCAAGAATACCAGTAAGTTTATTTCACATGTAAAATTATTGCCTCGAAATCATAAGGTACTGAATTTGAAGAGGTTGGAATTCTATTTAAAACATAATCAGTTGTATTCCTATAGTGCCTCTAGATAAAGATTGAGAGTTAGTGGTTTAGTGATAAAGCGATCACTTCTGGTGCGTGGGGTCCTAAGTTCGATTTAGGTTCATAGAATGTGAGTTTTTTAGTGAACAAATACCGTGTGCGTGGGTTTTCTTGCGTTGGACCCATTTCCTCCAATTATCTTCATTTCATCAATATTCTTCCGTTATCATCAATCGGGACTGAATAAAAATTGCCTAAAGGCCCTAATAAAAATTCAAAATAAAGGTTAAGATGGATGGCCCTCAATAATTTCATTTATTACATGTCCATAAAACATTAGAATTACTTAAGTGTTATAAGCTCTATGATTATAACGTTGAGAACAATAACAAAATAATTGTTTGCATCTGGTTGTAGAAAACAAAGAAACTTAATCATTATTAATATTGATATTCTTGATTACGAAATATGTTATTCTAATTACGTACACTCCTCGACAGTTTTTTTAAGATCAGTAATTCAAAATTAAAGCAAATACTCTTAATTTGAAACTTAATACTAAATATAACATTAGATTTGTAGTGTGTGTTGGCAGTTAAAACAGGTAGTACTTAATTAAAATCTTGAGAATTTATACTTTTGTTATCTGATAACATTTTACGTGCTCAACATACAATAGAATCAATAACGGCCAGCACCTTCAACACTGATCGATCCCCAAAACCACTCTATACACACACATACGCAAAACACACACACACACGCATATATATATATATATATATATATATATATATATTCTTTCTAAGCAAGGAGAATAATTCGCCAATCCTTGAGATGCCTATCTACTTTCAAATAAAGATATTAAAAAATAACGAGCCACTTAACTGAGAGATTAGAACGAATAGTACTACAGGGAGGCACAAAATGAATTGGAGACTCAAAAAATCAATATCGTTTTGCGGATGACAATTTACTTTTTAAAACAAATCTTTAAAGTAGGAAGATCTAAATTACACTGCTTATTTTACTTCCAATTCTTTAGTTAGCATCCGGACTAGAAGCCTTTCCCACAATTTATATATTACTAAGATTACTAAACGACTAACTTATGTACAAAATAAGCCTGAGCCAAACACCTTAAAATTGAATTAAATTCAAAATTCAATTCATGTAGCAAAAAATATGAGTGTGTTTCATCTATTAATACATTACCAGGATAAATATCTCAGGCTCTTCTAATGGATAATTGACGTCTTGAAAATTTGTGGATTTCTAATCGTGTTATTTTCAAACTTTTCCTATAAAGTGGTTCTATCACTTGTATCTTACAGTATCTCCATGTTTAACACAAAATTACCTTAATTTGTTCTTTTTCACCGAGGAGAATTAATAAAATAATGTAACACTATATTATCAATATACAGTACTGTGTAAGTCATTATTATTCCGTTGAAATGCATTAACCGTGTTTCAACTAAGGATAACACTTAATTTAATTTATTACCGTAGAATATGCTTTTCTAGTAACATTTTCCGACAAACTCCTTGAGATGGACGCCAGATGTTTCATTCTGTAGTCTCTTCGTTTCTTGTTTCTGCATTTTTGATCTAAATTAATTATTAATATCATTGCAGAACTTTTAAAGAAAATTAGTCATAAGCGATTCAAAGCCAGTCTACTTTTCTTGTTGTAGTCTTTGATTGAAGTTTTAATTCGACGTTGTAAGCGACTTCTCCATGGAAGTGGTAAGATGAGCGTCTTGATTTGCTTGATCAAATGCAAATAATGTTTCTTTGAATACATTTTTGATAAGATGGAATATGCGAAGACGATTCACCTGCATTACTTGTATGATAAACAGAAAACATTAGTGTGAAAGACAAACCTGCTTGCAATTAATCGAGATCTTTCAATGTGAGATATAGGCTATTCCGTATCATTTAATCAATATACATATATTGTGTTAAGGAACTTTTCAGGATGGTGAAAAAGTTTAAAATGTACTTAAATAAGGAAATTTGGTGAGACTGGAAGAATAGTGATCCTAAATATTTCTTAACACAGAAAAGGAAAAGTGTAATTACGATAATGGTTTATATGAATATTCAGATATATTGCTGCAATGTATGTCCTGAATTTCTGTTCTAAAACTAACTTTTATTAATTTGAGCAACTAATATTTGTTGTATGCAGTACTGATACTAGCACACTCCTCAACATTTATGGGGGGGGGGGGCATTATTCTCTCAGGAGGGTACTACGTCAAAGTCACTTTTTTTAACCCGACTCTACACCGACGGTTGAAATGTAGACGGCAGCATTTGTATGGGCCGAATTCTGGCCGAGGATTGTAACTTTCCAATCTTTTGAGAAAAAGGAAGGTTTTTGCTGCCTTTGGGGATGTCGGTCTGACGATCGGGAACCGAGTGCGGCCTGACCCTGACCGAAGTCGGCCCAGCGGATGACTGACCCGGTTTTCTCCATTGGGATCTCTTTTGGCATTCACCGTTTTTCCTGGTGTTTCCTCCATACGTTCAAGACCTCCAGCTTCTCCGTTTGTTTACTTACTTCAAGCTTCGTTACTCTCTCCTGCACGGAGGAAATGCTTTTGACAGCGGCGCGTAGCGTCTCATATACACGGTGGTTAACGCCTGTGTTAGCTGCATATTCTCTACGTGTGACACTCAATTTCTTCCATAGCTTGTATTTGTATTGAACAGGTAGCCGCCGCTTCTGCTTGTGCTTCTTCATTTTCTCATCAATGGTCGCTGCCAATTCTTTCTTGCTTTGTCGGCATATGGCTGCGATGCTGCTGTGTCTGCCATGGATTGTCTTAACCATTACTTTAATTGCTGGAAACTGTTCCTGTTTCATTTGGATTTCCTGTTGTTTCTCTATCAGTTTCTCCTCTAACTGCTGCCAACGCTGCTCTTGTTTGATATGAGCTTCATCTTGCAGCTGCTGTAAGCGCTTTTTGTCTTCATTTGAGCCTCCTGTTGTTGATCTAACAGTTTCTCCTGCAGCTGTTGCAATCGCTGGTCTTTCTTCATCTGAACCTTCAGCTGTTGCTTTGTCAATTTACCTGTAGTTGCTGCAATCGCTGCTCTTGCTTCATCTCAGCCTCATGTTGTTGTCTTATCAACTTCGCTAATAGTCTTGTTACGTCTTCTAATGAATTGTTTTCCAACGTAGCTTCTTCCCTTGCTGCGGGTGTGATCACTGTTTGACATCGACTACAAATCCGTTGTTCAGCCTAAAACACGCAATAATCGTTTACTGAGTGAGTTTCTCCCATTGTTTCACCGAGATTTCGACACAGCTAATATGCATCCAGACATCAAATCTTATGCACTATACAATTTTCGCCCCTTTATACGAGTGATTACAGCATGAGGTTGCTACACACTCATTAATTGGTGAATTATATGTTTCATCGCGTGAGACTCCTGTAATACGTGTTGGTAAATTGTTGCTTCCCTTTCTTCTATTCTACTTGAGCCAAAGTTTGCCGTAGTCCCCACCACCTTTCTTCTATCCATAGGGACAACGTCGTTCCCAGGTCTCGGCACCAATTATGACAGTCTATTTCTGGATCTAGTATGTATCCACAGACGTGCAGAGCGCCCTCTTTGGAGCTCCGTTGTGGCACTATTATTCAAATACATTGAATTCAAAGAAATAATTTGCATTGTACGTATAGAGCGATAGCTTGGACTGTCACAGGTTTATAAATATACTTTGATTAACGATGCAATACACAGGACACAAATGCCAACATTCTCCACTAAAGAACCAGTAGCAGCAACGAAAGGATACTCGTGTTCATAAGTCATCTGTATTGTCACTCAGAAAGTAATTCAGATGCAAGAATTGTTTCTCTTTAAGCTTTCGGAAAATTCATTTTTATTGTGCCTAGTACCAACAGTCTCAAAAGTAGCCATATTAAAGAAGTAGAGCAGCGCATGCATTCTGTAGCTCATGAAAATTTTATACTGCGACGTTCTGTCATACTGTATGTCTCATGCGATGAACTGCTTACAAAAGCTAACGAACAAATACAAAAGTCCTTTGGAAATGTGGCCACCGCTTACAATGAATACGTGTCGTACTTAATATATGACTGTAGGAGAATATATAATATTTTTGACGGTTTGAACATACAGTAGAGTCTCGTTTATCTGACATTTACGGGCCGTCAGAACGTCGAATAAGCGAAAATGTCGGATAATAGGGAAGTGTTAAGAAAAAGCCTATTAAACTTTAAACTATGTTATAAATTTACACATTACAAACCTAATAGTCATGTTTTACAATAAAACAGGAAAACTTAACTGATAAATTAACAATTTCTTTATTAGTCATTTCATACTGATCATCATATTCCACCATCCTATATGCACTGAATGCCAAACATGTGAGTCATTGTGTAAATGAGCGAGCTACTTGGTAGAGTCGGGACAAAAAAAAAGACTATGTTCACAAATTGTAATTCTGGTTTCCGATCGATGCTTTTTTGCGATGCTATGTCGGATAATACGAAATGTCGAATAAACGAAACTCGACTGTAATAGAAATTCAACATTATTCACGGATTACCTGCAACTGGTTGTATAAACATTTTATCTCTAAAATTCAGAACACTATTCGTTGGAATTTTGAGGTTTAATGTTGTCCTTTCATTAAGGGAAAAACACATTATACATCTATGAAGACGGTGTTGCCATCTAGCGTAGAATTTGTTGTTTTACATTTATCTTAAACATTTTTTTATATCGAAAGCAGGAGAATAAACTACCAAGCATGGATTTAAGTGATCTTTTACTGTTATAGTAAACATGAATAAGACGTAAAACGCCCAGGCTTGTTTCCACAAGTTGTCATTTTGATGACGTCTCTAGGTCAAAACCTTGGAGGCTGGAACAAAACACCCAAGTGAATTATATTATTAGGGAACCCTAGACAACACAAAAGTAATAACTTTCTCCGTACACTAAAGAGCATACAACATTGTGCTTGACTCCCGGACTAAAATTTGTATCTTCTAACTTTACAAATAAAACACCATTTTTTTATGTATATATTTCATTTTGTACAATTAACATTATTGCCGATAATATCCATAGAGAAGAGTACACTAATGTTTTTGGATGGACTTAGCCACCATTTCTTGTTATTGACCCCACGGTGTGTTTTCATCTTTCCTTTTGAAATGATTTTGTAACCTGGTCTGCGCAAGATATTATTTGAATTAAAGATTTTAAGGGAATCATACTGATGAGTGACTACATGAAAAAGTTATTAAAATATATTACTTGTCTGGCTCGATAATTCAAAGTTTTACCGCGACCTTTGCAAACATACTCCATTTCACCTATAAATAGGTTTCTTATAGCGAAACTGTATCTTTTTACACCTAACCAATAAAGATTTTCATCTCCCATCCGTCTTTTATTTCATTCGCAATCCCCAGTGTCTAGCAGAAACAGTTCATCTCGTTTTTTTCACGTATAACTGAGTCCTTATCACAATTGCTATACTAAAGCAGTTCCATAAAAATGCTGAAAGTAAGAGAATCGGAGCTAGGTTCGAGTGTTCGGTTAAGTAACATAAAAATCTTTATTTAATGTAAGAATGAGCAAAGCCAAGACGGATGACGCATAGGGAACACCCTTACAACATATAACAATATCACAGGACATTTGACTTTCAAACTAAATGAACCAATCATCATATTACTATTTCCTGTCAACTCCAATTGACATTACCTCAAGTAATTACAAATACAAGCGATTACAATGTTCTCCGCGACCACCATATTCGTCGTTAACGTAAACAGTCTGCAAAGAAAAGAAACAGAATCCTTTCGTTCTAAATCAAAGGCGAGAAATGGTGTTCGACAATACAGTGTTTAGTTCAACTAGTCTTTCCTTTTAAACTGCTAGGCAAACTTACTCCCTAGCAACAATATATTAGAAGTGCCATACTCACAGTATCTTGTAATTCATTTAATCGGACCCAAGCCTAGAAGGGTATTAAAACTGCTACCCCTTCAACACTAGTAAAGGCATGAAGTGAATTTTCATTTTCAGTCCTTAAACGTCACTTGTATTTTGTATTCTGTCAAATGAGTCACATTCTGCACTTCTGAGTGAGGCTTCCGTAAAATGTTCACAAAATTTGTGCGTCACTGACAACTCAAGTTTGTGGTTGATCAATCCTCTGTCCCCATTTGGAAACTAGGAATTGAGGAACATTTTAGAAATATATCTGATTTACTCGTCATGTTCAATCTTGTCATACTGATGACGTAACCATTAGACGTAAATGATCCCAATATACAAAGTTATTATGAGCAATTTGAACATCATTGCAGGTCATTTAAAATATCAGATAACCAGCAATTAAGCTTACTGTATTCAGTGATAGGGCCAAAAGCATGTGAATCTTAAGAAAAATGCTTGTTTACAAGAACCGATGTTGAAATTGGAATATCCAAAGGTGAAGGAAAAGGTACTACAAATATTTGAAGTTAAGGATTCAGAAACATTTGAAAGCTATCGTTTCCATTTTTGCGCCAAAAATGAACACGAAAGCATTCAACAATATGTGTCTCAATTAAGAAAGCAGGTTACAAAATGCGATTATGAGGAATATGCAAACGTTGTGTTGAGGAACCAATTTGTCTTCGAAATATACGATGATAATATTTGAAAACGCTTGCTTTCAGAAACAAAACTAACCTTCGAACAAGCAGTTGAACTATCAGTGATAGTGGAACAGGTCAATTCAGATGTAGCATCCATGAAACCCTCTAGTTCCTAATTTAGTACTATGCATAAGATCTCTCTAGATAAAACACAAGAGCATGATTCTCAACGAAGTAATACTATAATTGTCCTCGATGTTTGTATAATCACCCGTACGGTAAGTGCAAAGCGTACAATCAATTATGCCACGCAAGCAAAATGAAGGGGGCATTTTATGAACAGCACCTTCTGTAGACTAAAAGAACACAGATCAAAATATGAGTCTGTAGAACAAATGGAAACCAATACACCTATCCAACAATTCACAAATCAATTATAATCTACGTACTTAGACGATATTTAGGCATAACTTTAGAAAACATAGCTGTACCTTTTGGAAGATCACGATCTCACATTAAAAACAGGTCACTATTTAATTCCGTTTACCACAAATATGGGTGCGTTAGGTAATATAATGTCTCTACAGTTGTTACAAACAATAAATGCTGAAATGATTATGACACATTGGGTCAGAGATATAACTTTAATCAATGGATCTACTCTACCACTAGTAGGAGATGTGACATAACATATCAAACATAACGGCCTACTACATCAGATGTCATTTACAATTGTCAATAGCTACCTTCATCATTGAGTAGTAGGGCGTGTAGGTTTAATGCAATTATGTTTTAATTGGAAGCAAAGGCTAAATTTAATCTACTCTAACCTTTCTAACTATAACTCAAAGCAACAAAATCTAACATTAACCAAAGAGTTAGTTTTTACACCTAACAACAGCTACAATGACGGCACATCAGATAGTGACATAAATAAGGTAGACAACGTAAGATTGTACCACAAAATGGAGGCAAAGTTATCACAGTTGGGTGCTCAATTATCAGAAAGAATAAATTCATTGCAAAAATTGTTAAATATCTTACACAATAATCATAATGTTTGTACCACAAGATTAAAACGTCCTTCAATAGGGACAGATTCTATTATACAAATGCAAACAACAAACACATCAGTTCAAAATGATGTCATGGATAGTTAAGCCGTGGCCAGATCTTTAAAAGATAATGTAAATATACAATATCTGTGAGCTGATATGAAACAAGCTTTATATTATGATGTGCCTGTCCTACACACCTATCCTTCGGATTTAATAATTTACAATAATATATCTGCAACATTGTTTAAATTAGGTAAATTTAAACAAGCGATTCTTTGGTGTGATAGAATCATTGAAAAATGTCATGATTCTTGCGAGGGACAGGATATGTTAATTAGAGTGTCGGAACGAAGACAACTTGCATCTCAAATGATAAACGTATCAAAGCAGGCATGTTCAGAGAGCGTTACTGGTAAGATCGTATTGGTTAATATCTCCGAAGATGTCTACACAGAACAAGATATCAGAAACGACACTGAATCAGAAGATGATGAAAAAAGTTTTGTATCTCTACAGGAATGGACAAATATACTACTGATATTACGACTAAGGACACAGAAAAAAAAAATATTTTGATTATCAGACAAGACATGAGGAAGTTATCTCAAGGATAACTGTAAATGACATGACAATTCCCCCCGCCCCAATTTTGTGAACGTAAGTGAAGAGTCGAATGCGCTTGAAGAAATATTATCAAAAGATAATTTCAAGATGAGAACTGATACAGATAGATTGTCGTCTAAAGAGGCAGCTAATCTAAAATTTGATCACCAACCTTTGCTGCTTTTTGATATATTAGTGCTTGAAACAGAATCTAACATCAGTGAATTTAATTTATCTGCTGACAACAAGGAAGAAAATGAAGATTTAATATCAAACAAGATAAAAGAGTCAGTGTGCATTAAGTCTGAAAGATGTGCAATTCTTCAAAATGACGGTAAATCAGAAATAGTACTACCTGTCCCTAAGGAGCAACAAATATACGTAAGAAGAAAAAGAAGAAAACACATAAAGGCGTGAGTATTCCGCAAGGTGAGGACAGTTTAAAGAATGAACTAAAAAAATCAGGACTACAGTGGGCTCTAGACAACCCAGAATTCCATATTGTCCAGGATTTTGTACACGAAATGATAAATGATGGTAATACTGATCTTAGCATAGCTCACTTACGCCCATATGTGATTACTTCAATAATATAGAGGGGGAGACCGCTAGGGAGTAAGTTTAAAAAGAAAGATTAGTTGAACTAAACACTGTATTGTCGAACACCATGTCCGCCTTTGATTTAGAACGAAAGGATTCTGTTTGTTTTCTTTGCAGACTGTTTACGTTAGCGACGAATATGGTGGTCGCGAAGTACATTGTAATCGCTTGTATTTGTAATTACTTGAGGTAATGTGCCAATTGGAGTTGACAGGAAATTGTAATATGATGATTGGTTTATATAGTTTGAAAGTCAAGTGTCCTGTGATATTGTTATATGTTATACGGGTGTTCTCTATGCGTCATCCGTTTTGGCTTATTCATACACTCAATAAAGAATTGTACGTTACTTAATCGAACAGTCGAACCTAGCTCCGATTCTGTTACGTTCAGTATCTTATTGGAACTGCTTTAGTATAGCAATTGTGATACGGACTCAGTTATATGTGAAAAAACGAGATGAACCGTTTCTGCTAAACATTGGGGATTACGAATGAAATAAAAGACGGATGGGAGATGAAAATCTTTATTGGTTAGATGTAAAAAGATACAGTTTCGCTATAAGAAACCTATTTACAGGCGAAATGAAACCTATTTACAGGCGAGGTCTTTTGCAAAGTTCGAGGAATAATTTTGTATTACCTTGCAGGACAGCTAACTAATTTTAATAACTTTTTCATGCAGTAACTCATCAGTATGATACCCTTCAAATCTTTAGTGCAAATAATATCTTCCGCAAAGTAGGGTACAAATTCCTTTCCAAGGCACAGTCGAAAACACACCGTGAGGTCAATAAGAGAGACGGCGGCTTATTCCTTCAAACATAAAGGTTATCATACTCTTCCCTATGGATAGTATCTGCAATAGTATTAATGGTACAAAGTTAAATATATACATTCAAGACTGGTTAGGTGCTACATCTCTATTTTTAACAAGATATAATTTTGTTTTGTTAAAAAATTGTGTAACGTAATAAACATGAATATACTTTTTGTACAAGTATATTCTGTTGAATTTAAAATTTACAAATTTTAAATTTGTGGACCACTTATTTTTACAATCATGAAAAAACAAATGTGAAAACATTTTTGTAGAAAGTAAGACAAAACTTGAAAAACTACGTTTTGAACGTAGAAAAACTTTTTTCTTAAAACGATAAATAAAACTGGAAAGCTTTTTGTAAGCTAAAACGTTTTTGTGAATCTGAAAACAAAATCTAGAACTAGTAAACTAAAAACATTTGTGAAACTTAGAACTAAGATTGAAACATTTTTGTAAAGTAAAAAGGTGTTTGTGAAACAGAAATAGAACTTTTTTGGAAAAGTAGAAGCTTTCGTAAAAGTAGAAACACAAATCAGTTTTATAAAAGATACAAAATTGTGAATGACGTATTATTTTTTTACAAGTTGTGATTGAACTGTTTTATTTTGTATAAAATGTACTTTTCATCCATAAGAAAAACCGAATTCGGTCTTACCGATTCAGAGTCTCTTACTATCTTGTTATAGGTTGTAAGTTATTTATGGATAGAAACAGTTTGGGTTTCAGTTAATGTTTCAGCATATTTGTTCACAAACGTATGTAATTGTTAGTACATCCACCATACGCAGTAAAATTATTTCCTTAGATAACTCTACACATTCATAGTCGGAAAAGTATAAGCAAGGTCTCCATTCCTCTGTACTTGCTCGCGCAGAAATCGGCAGCTACGTCTGCCAAATTTCAGTTGCAGATAGACATTGTCACTTGTTCCTGATTCACCTGACGTACACAGTCAAAATTCGATCATCTTCAACAAGTTATTGGATTTGTCAACCAATCAGATTATTGCAATACGAGATGCTAGTTGAAAATGATGACATTACCTAGTGCATAGGAGTTTTTTTTATGTTTAATAAGTATAACATATACATAAAGTTATACAACCCTGCATAGCATGATTCCAATGGGAGCTTTATTTAAAGGAAGCCGTAATAAGGATAAAACCCCTACATGCTTAATTTTCTGTTCAGTCATTCAGCCTAATCTTATGCAACCCATCATAACACTAGTATGTTACAGATAGCATATAGGCTAGGGGTGGTAGACTCTTGTAAATTTTGAGTGCAATAATCCTTCCCCAGTTGATAACCTATGTGGTATGCAGCATAATAATACATGCTATTTTAATGTGAAGTTCAGCTCTAGCACCTTGGGTTGATAACAGACTTTGACTCCGATATTCTTTGTACAGATGCTACCTTGCGTGGTATGCAACCTACAAGAATAGAGTTTTCAGTGACCAAGTTCACTTCTCGATATGTAAGATCGATTATATACTTTGACTCTGGTACTCTTTAAGAGTTGATATCCTACGTGGTATGCAACATCTCATTTATGTGTTTCCATTTGCCAAGATCCGCTCTAGAAATGTTAGATGGATTTTAAAGTTTGAATCCAATACTCCTTGTACAGTTGATATCCTATGTGTTTTGCAATCTAGCATTACATGGGTTTTTAGTGACGAGGATCCGCTCTGGAAACGTTAGATGGAAAGAATGCACAAATATTCCTGCCAAAGTATAAATTTAAGGTTTCATCACATCATTGGCACGGTGTGAATGTGGAAAACCCAAGTAACAATTGTGGGTAGCTAAGATTGAATCCACGATTTACCGAATGCTCTTCTAACACTGAGCTACGTCTGCTGGATATTTTTTGTTCGACCATACTGGGTCTTGGCTCTAAATTTGCACTGTGGACCTCTAAGTCTGGGCATCTCAAACGAACTACAATGCCATAAAAATGTGCATCAGATCCATTAAATTCATTAACATTAAGGGAAAACGTGAAGTTGCCCTGATGGAGAAATACAATCAATGGCATATCAAGATTAAGCACTAAGCACATTTTTTCTGCAGGTTCTCAGTGATCATTGAAAGAGATATCTAGACTTAAGGACCTCCTAATAGCAAGTTATGTTTTACTGTGTGGGTATTGATATATTTATTGGTGATATTGTAGAACGAAAAACACTAACTATAAATTATATATGTTATATTCGTTATATCATGTATTATGAACAAAATACAGAAAGATCAATTTTCAAACGTTGGTAGAGAGCTCTAAATTTTCGTCTAGTAGAATTGGAACAAATAGGCAGGTCCCCATTGCAAATTACATTTATTTTCAACATTTAAAATAAATACCATCCTCATTTGTGACCTGCCTATTTG
>JAGDQP010059015.1:0-12453 GCA_022664845.1 Lepisma saccharinum | reverse complement strand
ACAGAAAAACATAGAATTTTATTTTCTGATACTAAAATTATCTCAAAGAGCTCCAATTACTGGGATAGGATAATAAAAGAATCTCTTGCCATACTACAAGAACGTAATAATGTCAACAGAGATACAGGATTTCAACTTAGTCGGACTTGGACACCAGTCATAAAGAAAACATACATGAAAAACGACCAATCAGCGTCAAGCTATAGGCCAACCAATCAGAGACACAGATTCTTAAGCTCCGCCCCCTACCGTTACTATATATAGTACACATGAACTGGTCTCAGTATACTTGCCCTGAAGATGAGAACAATGTCTGTTCTTGAAACGTCGGCTCTATCGTCGGACTTCACCTGGCTGATATCCCGAGAACATCTGTATAATATAGAAAATAGTTTGACAAGGGAACGTTTTAAATTGATAATTTGGTTTCCTCATCAAACTATGTCTAATCGATAGGCGAGTGAAACAAATGGACAAAGCCAAATTTTTAGCAGCAAAGGCCCAAAAACACAGAAGAGAGAGCAGAAATAAGAAATGATAATAATGTATATAAGTAATGCAGGATAACACTTTATACGCAGATATATTCAAAACGGTTAAAGGAAACTGGTTGAAACTGCCACAAAATTATACTGATTAAACATTGTACTGGTAATCGTACACACTGTTGCCATATCTAAAACAGTGTTGCCAACTTAGCTGAAAGTTATTTTTCTCAATTAGCACTATATACTAATTTTTATATATCTGAAACCCACATAAAATAGCAAGTTAAATTTTGAGAGCCCACCACAAAGTGTTGCAAACTTTAGGAGATATAGGATTTAAAACATCATGAAACCTTGTGATTGTATGGGTCGACACTGCGCAAAATACTAGTGCATGAGAAATGGGACAAAGTAGACGAAATATATACATGTAAAGGATCACAAATTATCAATTTAAATTGTTCCCTTGTGAGAGATGTGTGGCGTAAACCAAGCTATATAATTTAACGTTTAAGAGTCAGGTTAAAGAAAGGAGAAGTCTTCTTGTCTAATTTCTGTATCCATTTATTTTAGTTTGACATATGCTGTGAAAAACTCCAGCTTTATAGTTTTAGACTTCGTCTTATCCTGTTCACTGACAAGTAGATTGCGCTAGTACTGTAATGTTTTTACTTACTTTTGCAGCGTTTTCTTTTCTGTTTCTTATTACTTGAAGAAAGATATTGCAATTTCATGAAACATAGAACTGATAATAAATAGTGCTTCTCCTGCCAGGGGTACACGAGGGACGATTCCTTCTCAAGTCCTTTTCTTTGTTGATATTGTACTGGAACTGAAGCGTTTTAAGTAAATAAAGATTAAGGATTAAGCGATCTATAAAGTGGCAAGATATTGAAAACTACACAAACATTTGTCATCCTGCTGTAAATTGAACAAAGACGCTGCTCGGGTATTCTGCCAACTAAGTCAGATTAATTGGTAAAGCATCTACTGCCAATCGCGATAGCGGCATTTGATTCTCTTGAAGGATGACGACGAACTTTTCTGTATACTTTTCTAATTGTATTCACATACCAGGTGCACTGTAAAGAAATTGGAAACGTTATTTGATATACATAGTAAGCTCAGGCGGTAGCGCATCTGACTCCGTATCGGGCGGCCCGGGTTCAAATCCCTGCCAGGACACTGGAGACTTTTCTCACGGTGTTCCCATGCCTGGCGCTCTGAGATCCACACAGCCTCCTATCAAATTGAGTAGAGTGTCCTTGGTACTCCTGGGCACTTTGGGGAGGTAAAGGCGGTCGAGCGTGGGGCTGACCACCCACCTCACTTCGTACCGTAGGTAAAGACAATGTGGAACGCTACCCCCATATTCCCCATGTGACGCTCACGGCGCGTGCGTATCGCACAGGTGATAGCTTTACCTTTTTACCTTTAGCTTTTTTCAGATATATGTAAGTTTTTGCGATGTTCCTGATGTGTCTGAAAGGTGAGGGTAAAAATTATTTAGCATGGTTGAAAGTCCTGATTTACACCTTCCAGCATGATGTTTGCACATACACAGACAGAGGAAACAGTTTCTTATCGTAATCGAGCATGCAATTCTGATCAAGTGTTTGTTGTTGCCATTTGATCACGTATTTTAAAGAAATGGGACATTTCTATGTGAATGAGGATTGTAAGCCCTACTTGACAAGTAGAACATAGTTACATGACGCAAGTAACTTTGTTTACATTTTCTGGTTTCCGGTAACGTATTTCTGACCTATTATTTTGATGTACTGATTTCTTCGGTGGCAATTTAGTCCAGTCACTAAGACGCAGGACTTCTAACTGAAAAACCCGTGTTCAAACTCTCTTGAGGTTTCGAATTATTTTCTATTCCTGAAATCTGCAAGGTAGCTGTATATCATTAGCCTACTTACAGGCAATTTCCAGCCAGATATAGTTGTCTAGCTTTCTTCAGAAATGTGTCACAAATGTTTTAAGACTCTGTAATAATTGTGTGGAAAGAATTACCTCCTACGATGAATTTCAAGCGGACCCGACGGCGAGCGGTGCCAAGTAGCTTTGCACGAAACACTAAAAAAGAGTGAACAAAAGCTAAATCACTATTTTCAAGGCATCACTGCTCATTTACTAATTACACCAGCAGCTACAAATTACAAACGTTTACTAGTAATAAAGTACTCAACAACACTGCCTAGCCTCAAGTCAAAGGATTCATGGGGCGTTGAGTTATAAGCCCCCAAAGTATGCTTTTTTTTCGCGTAATAACCACTCACTCACTGATTGACTCACTGACTCACACACTGACATAAATGTGTGGCATGTTGCCGACTAACTTGAAATACAACACTTTACACGTGCTTAGGGAGTAACATGTAAAGCTCCAGAAAAGTCCAAAATCTGGGGTGCGACCCCTAGGGGGCACAATAGCCCCTCACATTGTAAAAATCAATATACATGTTCTGACCTGTTCCCGACTAGCTAGAAATGCATTTTCCACATGCTTAGGGGGTTACTTGTAAACCTTCATAAAAGTCCAAATCTGAGATGCGAGTCCTAGCGGGTAAAATAGTCCCTCAAATTGTAAAATCAACATAAATGTTCTGACATGTTTTCCGATTGGCTAGAAATATAACATGGTTACTGAATAATTTGTAAACCTCCAGAAAAGCACAAAATCTGGGGTGGACACAGCAGCACTTCAAATTGTATAGTCTGGCATATTTTTAATTAGCTATAAAAGCATTTTTTCAAACAATTAGGAGCAGCTTGTTCATTTCCAGAAAAGTCCAAAACTATAGATATGAATACTAGGGGGAGAGGGAACAAGAGCCCCTCAAATGTTATTCGTCGACATAAATCTTGAACATGGTCTCTAATAATAGCTAGAAAGACAAAAAAAATGCAATAATGCGGACCTGCTACTGATGCATATTCTGAAAAGTTCTAATTTAGAAGTACGACTCCTAGGGAACACAACAGCTCCACCAAACCTCAAAAAATATCCCTTAAGTTCAATGTTCGATCATATGGAATGTTTCATATTGTTGAAATCGTCTCAGCAAGATCTGTTTTGAAAGGAGTAGTCAGAATCGCTAACATACCAACATATAAACCCCCAAAAGTATCCCTTAAAAATAATGTAATCTGATATGTAGTATTTTACATATCGTTGAAACTGTCTCAACGTGATATTTTTAGAAACGAGTAGCAGTAACAGCTAACCTACTCCTAACTACTATCAACCCCCCAAACCTACCCCTAAATAGAAAATTAAATGTACGAAAAGTTGCGATATACGAGTCCTAAATACTCCGTGTCAAAAACAAAGCCAAGTTCCCAAGCAGTACAAAAAAGAGAGGTTTTATCATGGAATTGTTGATATATGAAATTGGCCAAGTTCTTCCCCAAGTAGTTCTCATATCGATTTAGCTAAGTTTTATGGAACAAATGAAAGTTCCTTATACTGCTTACACGACTGGGATTGTTTCAACAACTTGGCCAACCCTCTGGTGATTCTACTGGCCCCTACTTAAACACTGTACTGTTCGATTAAATTCCAGACCAGTTGGCCAAGTTAATGAAACAATCTCAGTCATGTAAGCAGTATAAGAAAATGTCATTTTTTCATAAAAGTTAGTTAAATCGTTATAAGAACTACTTGGGAAAGAACTTGGCCAATTTTATATATCAAAACTTCCATATGTTCAAACATCTGTCTGTTTGTACCGCTAGGGAACTTGGCTTTGTTTTTGACACGGTGTGTTTTGGATTCGCATCATTTAACAATGATTTCTAGACATATACTGGCTCCAAAGATACAATAGTCAACGACAATCATCCTCACATAAAGACGAGTGAAAACTTTTAAGAAAAGGTCGAACTGTGTTTTGGATCACAATGTTGCCTCGAAATTCCTTTGTCAGTTACGGGAATGTAGATTTTATCATTTGTACAGGCTATTGAGTGTCTGGATCGAAATTTATCAGAAAAGTCTGTTCCTCCCACATTTTTGAACTGAGATAACATTTTCACCATACAGTAGCTCAAGTGTCCAGTGAAACTAAGTTTGCGATAAATATGGAAAACTAAAGCCACATTTTCAAATATTCTGTTAACCCCTCAAGCCGTACACAAGAGGAACCAACTGTTTATGGTATTTTACTATACGGCGTACGTAAGATGTATCATACTTTCGTAACGTTGGGTTTTCTGCCATCTATCGGTTATACGTTCGATGACCCGGTCTTAAACTTGACCCAATCTTGATCCGAATTACTCGTGACCCGGTCTGGACCGAAATCACCAGACTAACTCCGCGACGCGATGATAGAATCTTGACTCAATTGATCCGGTGGGAAAATCTCGACCCGTTGGCTGGTCTTGTTCCTGTGGTTAGAATCAATCCATATAATGTGAGATTCCTTGACAAGTTAGCTATCTACGTGAACTTCATATTTGAGGGCCTTAAAAGATTATAACGCGTTTATCCTATATTCATACGGTACTTCAAATACCAATTCTTTCAGAAATGCCTTTCTGAGGGGGGGTATTTGCACCCGGTCCAAAAAAAATACCCCGATTGACCCGGTGACGACCCGTTTCAGCTCTGATGGTAAGATGAACATATTTGTGTTTATATGTAAATAAAAGTTATTAATAATATCCACTACTTATATTTGATATTCTCCATACGAAGCTTCTCCAGAGCAAGCCGAGTGTTTTGGTAGTCGGCGAAAACGTTTACAAAAATTTTAATTTTTTAAAATAAATTGTAGTGCTTTGCTCAGCCATTATTTTATTTTACCTTTGTTATATCTGATGTACAGCTTCCCGTCATGGACTTATGAGATACTTTAGAGTAGTAACGTCATGCGATGCAATGTGCTGGAGATAGTGAGTGAAGTACTTATAGGGTTATTTTATCTCGTATGATTGAGCATAAACTGACTCTTTTAAACAGAAATATACGTATATAGGAATTGTGAGAGTCCTGTGATAAATCTAATTATTCAAACCTATGACAGGGAAGTAGTAACATATAGAAAGTTGAAGATGTGAAAAATTGTTTAAAGTATGCGCATTATCTGAAGGCAAAAGTAAAGTAATAGTCCTCTTGTATTTGTAACAACTTAGGTTATCAAACATTCAGAGATATCACTGCTCAGTTCTCAAGTTCGATCCCAAGTGGCTTCATGTTTTATTGTACAGTTTGTTAGGTTCTATCTTTCATCCACAAAACTGTGTTGATACTCTCGTTCTAATACATTAATTCTTATTTTCAGTTAAAGTATTGTATTTCATTTGGACACTTAAAAGAAGGGTGCCTGAAGAAAGAGCTATTCTGGTTAATCAATTTTAGCGAATATTTTCGTTACATTTGTGCCAGCAAGTCATAAGAATGTGTATCGGCTGGTAAACAATTGGATGTGTCACTCACACAGAAAACAGTACAGTTACGAAAGCGCATCCTAATTCTTCGGCTTAACATCTGGACCTCTGCTAACGTTTCGTGCTCCTGCTAATCAATTTTCTTCGCTGGTATGTGATTAGACTTTAGCATCGATACAGTTATAGAGTGTAAATCTATTAGTGCATTTGTAGGGTGTATTATATGTCATTTCGTTTTACTACGGTAGTATATTAACGAGTTCTTCATTTCTCCAACTGATGACCACCATAGAGTAACACTTGTTTCTTGTTCTATCGCTTGTGCTCCTCTGACAAATGCTGAATTATTTTTTGGGATGACTCAGATGCAAAATGTTCAAGCTTAAAGGATAAAGAAAGTTCTCTTTAATTTATACTAGCATTGTATTTTGTTCTATACCAACAAAAAAACATTAATAAGGCTATTTTATAGAGCAGAGCTCAAGGTTTAACATTTACTGTGAGCTGTTATAAAAAGGTATTGCCCAGCATAAATCTGATTGATAAATGAACCATAGACATTTGAGCCATAAACAACCAATACATGCATTCATAAACTCACAAATGTTACCGAGCAACCCTAACTCAATAGCGTTGGATTTGCATCCGAGAGCTCTTGGGTTCAATCCCATCTGCCAACAATACTGATCGAGGTTTTGTTCAAGATTTTTCTTAGTCACAACAAGGAAATACGATGATGATATCTTCGAAAGAGTCCTTGAACGACTCTTCCAGCATCCTTTCTCCTACCTTGTCTCGGCCTAAGCCTTAGATGCCTACACGCCATAAATAAGTTGAACCGAAAACTAGAATTGGAATTGAACTTGTTTGAGGAATGTTGATCCGATTTCAATTATTGATAGAATATCAATACACCAAGAAGTGCATATGGAACTAAAATTCGTACCAAGAACGAATATATAATCTATAAAATTTTGCTTTGAAATGCTTATGAAAACCTTCTGATAAACAGAAGTTCTTAACCATATAATATTTGAATATTAAGTCTACCTTTCTAGTTTTCAAACAATAATTTTATATTCGAAACGCTGTCAATAATAAAAACGAACAATAGAGCATTTCAAGACTCCTATTTTAGCGTACTTGCTTCAAAGGTCTTACTGTACTATTTTAGTGTACTTGCTCCACTGATTTACCAACACTACTACAATCTTGAATGTTTAAGTTTTGAGATCAACAACCCCGACAGAGATTGTCTCAAGTTTCCCCTCAATCACACGAAACGAATGATGGGATATTTTCTTAACCCCAGCCCAAGATGAGTACTTTCATACTTCCTTTTCTTGTGGATATTGTACAGCATGACTTGATAAGCCGTAGGGTCAGTATATGTAAAAGCCCAAATATAAAGTACGAACTAACTTTTGACCGAAACTACTTTAGCAAAGCCAGCGATTTTCACATAAAAAATTTTGAATTTGCAACGTCACTGAATTTGCTTTCAATTTTATTGGATAGGAGAAGAAAAAAATACGGAAACGATAATATTCATAGTCATCCGTATTCAGAAACGTTTCATGAAGTGACTAGCGCTGTACTACCGAGTGACTAACAATGTTAATAGATTGTTCATCACTCATTAATACATCACTAGTAACACGTTTCTCAATACGGTCGAATATGTTTAGCAGAAGCACAACTTTAGTGTGTGGTCTTGCCATCTCGAAGACGAGAAGACGCATTTCTCCTAAATTTAAATTTGTTTGCAGAAGAGACTTGCTTCGTAAAAGAAAGACTAAATAAACGTCATGGGTTGTTAGAAGAAAATCTTTCAGAGCACACATACACAACCAAAGAGTGAAACATTTGAGAACATACCTAATGGGTCTTGCTTTACTCTTTGAGAGCAATTTAATTGCTTCAGAGTGAATTTTCAGGAAAGTAATTAAAATTGCCTTCAAAGGGAAAACATTCTTGTTGAGAACATTATAGAACAGGACCGTATAAAACTAGTTCGGACCAGGGGCATAACTACTATAGCGCAAAACCTCTCAATGAGGGCGCGAACCTTCCAAGGGAGCCCTTCACCCTAGCCTCTCAATGGGCCAAATCGACCTCCTGCCTTGGGTATTCTGATGTGGGGGTACCCATAAAATGTAGCTGGGCCTCTGGTTCGGACCCCTATATTTTGAAATTTCCGGGCCTTCCTCGCTTTTTCCCCTAATTACATTTCCTCACCCGTTCTGTTCCGACATTTAGACTTGACATTGTCCAGCCATTTCTGGGATGGAGGATTTTTTAAATATTTTTTTCACCCTCCGCTTTGAAAACTAATAAGGGTGAGATTATTATAATCGGAGTGTCAATGTTTCTTAAATATTTTAGGTCGAATTAATTTTAGAATACATAAATTTCGCAAACCATGGTTTTTGTTTTTAACATGTATTCGTACTGTAGCATTAGATGGCAATAAAACATTGTTCAAACAACTTATTCTCAAGAAATAGTTTGTGATTGGGTTCTTTAAACAATTTTCGAGTTATTAGCTCATTACAAACTCAACATTACAAGAGACTGTATTACATGTGAAAAAGTGTTAGGTAGATGGAGAAAAGGGCAATATGGCGTCGAGTGCTGTGATCACGCAAGTTTCTGCTATGATATTTTTAAAATTTTTACTGGTAAACTCTTGTGTTAAAGTGATTTTGTTGCTGCATCTGTACAATGGTGTGTAAATGATCAAGTGCCTGGTGTTGGGTGTTGTGTTTGTGATTTAAAGTGCTCAGAAAGGATGTTTTTGTTTCCCGCTTCGTTCGCCTCAAGGTCACTCTGGACTGCCATGAGAAACCCTTGCTCTTCTTCAGAGCAAACCTCAGGTAAGAAATCTGTTAGTAGATGGCAGCACCTACTGTTGATTGTCCTCCTCACTGGTGATATACAACTAAACCCAGGGCCCGACGTGAATAATGGCCTTTCAATATATTACCAAAATGTTCTTTCTATCAAAAACAAACTGTCTGACTGTGAAATTCACTTACCAGAACTTTTAGCTTATGATTGTTTAGTATTTTCAGAAACTTGAATGACAGCTGATATACTTGATTATGAACTGCCTTTCTCCAAAAACATTGCTATATACCGTCGGGATCGTGGATCACGTGGTGGTGGTGTAACGATATGTGTAAACTCTAAACTGAAAAGTAAAGAACGTATCGACTTACAAAGAAATAACTGTGAAATTTTATGGGTAGAAATAAATATTCCAAATGCACCAAAAAGAGCTTTTAGGTTGCTTTTATAGACCGCACAAATACTCTCCTTCATACACACTTGAAGCATGCCGTGGCTCTATGATTGCTGGTATGGCGGACTGCAGTGCAACGCTTTTTGGTGACTTCAACCTCTCAATTGACTGGTTCTCCCCACAATTGGAGCCCCGCACTGTAAAGACGTAAACAATGACTCTTGCTTTTTGGACAATTTTTTACATGCCCTAGGGCTGGCACAACACAATATGCACCCTACCAGAGGTAACAGCAACGTAGACTATATTCTGTCAACCCATAAATCAGTCGCTGCGTTTCCCAAAGTAAACTTTTTTCCATTAGATCATGATTCTCTTAGTGTCTTACTTCCACATGTCAAACACACCAAACGTAAAACCTGTCAACATCATGATCCCACATCATCTCTTCCCCAGTGCAAAAAGGCCCCGTGGAATGAAAATTGCCAAACCCTCCACGTGTTTCCATGGTGTTTAACGAGTTCTTCGCCAGTAGTTTTTTACATCTCTCTCCTCTCCTCCACTCCCCCTCCCACCATTCTCCTCTGAGTCATTGACTTCTATCAGTACCACTCCAAGTGAAGTGTTCTCCCTGCTTTCGTCTTTACCTCAAAATCGTGCCCTTGGCCCAGATAACATCTATACAAACTTTTTCTCTTCCTCAACCCCTTTCTGTATTATTGAACAGATGTTTCAAAGAAAGCGTGTTTCTCGCTAGCTGGAAAAAAGCTAATATCACTACAGTTCATAAGCCTGGAAAAGGCAAACATGATGTGTTCTCCTATCGACCTGTTTCTCTGTTATCTCCTCTCTCAATTATATGTGAAAAAATCATTAAAAACAGAATATCTAAATTTGTAGCTCCGTTTCTAAACTCCTCACAACACGGTTTCCTACCAGGGAAATCTTGTTTCACAAATTTTTCTGTCCTTCTGACTGATGCTATAAATAGCATATCGGAAAATTCTCAGCTTTGTCTAAGGCTTTAGATTCCCTTGCTCATAATCTTCTTATATACAAACTAAGTTCAAGATTCAATATACATGGTAAGTTACTTTCCTTTCTCATAAACTATCTCAGTATTAGGTCACAACGAGTCACACTCACACGCTCCATTTCTGATTTATTCCCTTATCCTCTGGTGTCCCTCAAGACAGTGTCTTGGGCCCACTACTGTTCCTATTATACATAGATGATTTGCCTTCTTTATTTGCAAACAACCCGACCAATATCCTCCTATTCGCTTATGATTGCAAGCTCTACAGGCAAATTCATTCTGAAAATGATGCTCTTGCTCTTCAAAATGATGCTTCTAGCCTCCTCAACTGGTGTGCGTTTTGGAAACGAAACCTAAACCTTGAAAAATGTGCTTCTCTTACTACATCTACAAAATTGGAAATAGTAACATTCCCTCCTTCAGATAACTTGGCGTTATTATTGACAGTAAACTTACTTTTGCTGAACATATTAATATCATGTCTCGTACTGCTATGAGAAAACTGGGTCTTCTTTACCGCTTCACTGACATTAAAAATCCTCATTCCCTAAGTTTGTTCTATAAAACATACGTTGCTCCCACTATTGAATACTGTTCTCCTATTTGGTTAATGGCCTGCCCGACTCATTTGAAAAAAATTAAATTCCGTAATATTTTTTTCTTGCCATCGTATCTTACAGAGTATCTCATCTCCACACACTTCCAAAAAATGATATACTAAAATGTCTGAATATCAAACCACCACAGGTAAGAAACAAAATTTCAGACCTTATATTTCTGCACAAACTTGTCAATGGTCATGTTTCTTGTGAAAAGCTGCTTGGTGAAATAAACTTTCGCATACCCTGCAGAACAACAAGCTCAAGTGATCTTTTATACACCCGAACAGTGACGGTAAATGCTGTACAATGGTCCCTCCTAAATAGGATTATCAGCATGTACAATCATCTTCCTGATAAGGTTGACACATTTGTTAATGAATCAACTTTTAGAACATGTATAAACAGACTATCTCTGTAACTTTTTTTTATTTTTGTTTTGCTGTTCTTTTATTGTTCTGTTATGTTTACTGTTAATGTTTTTCAGTGCAAAATGGCAAATTGTGCTGTATCTGAAACCTTCTGTAAATAAATAAATTACACATATTGTGTGTGCATACTACAGAAACGTTTCCCATGCCTTTATTGCTGGGTAAAGTACTTTTGTGTCTTAACAGTCTACCTTACGAGCAAGCTGAAACCAAGAGCCACAGATCTGATTCTAATACTATGGAATGGTATTCATTTGAAGATATTTTCATTAAAATGGAGTCTTGGTACTCTTTAACTCTAATGGCTTTGGTGGAGAATATATCCGGAATCTACTCTGAACCATAGGAAAGTTATGAAGTAAATGTGGATATGCAATGTCCCTAGTACTTAAAATCGTATGGAGTAAGCATTAAGTATACAAAATTAAATCCTTACTCGAAATATTCAACTTCAGCATTTATATAAAGCTAGCTGATTTCCCGCCCGTTGGTGCATGATTCACAGGTTTTTCGATCCTTACCATCTGCGGGATATCGAATCGGAAAACTAAGAAAGACGTTGCTATTGCTAATGAATTTATAGTCATGCCAAATTTGCCCACTTGGAGGTAGCCACCCAGCAAACTACATTCTGGTGTGGATAGCTCAGCCTGTAAGGATACATCTAAGTCATGATCTATTAACTAGTTTTACATGTCACCCAGTGGTGAAGTTGGGACGGAACGTAGTCACGAACGTAGAGACGCAATAATTTCAAAAATGTTTCCGAAATAATATTTTGACAATTTTAATGTAAACTTTTAGTATGGTGACAATTTATATTAACTAGAGCTTTTAATAATAATCCACACCAGCGGCAATTCTTAGGTATCGAACTTGCTATGGATACGCGAGTTTATGCCATTTTTATGACTTCCTTAAATTTCATTCTTCATGCTAAAACTTACATTAGTTATCCTTTTTGCTGTTCTAAAATTAAATAAAAATATACTTTTATGAATTTATGGGTTTATAATTTCACCGTTTTGCTTAAAATATTTTTTCAACTTCAGCACTGATGTCACCCCTTTCTACTAGCGGCGCTTGTGGTGTTTTACTTCCCACACTATTTTTCTCTACATTGTAGGTAATATGTGTAACAAGTTTATTTGAAATTAGTGATGGTCCAAAGGAGCTAATTGGACCTATCTGAACCTATGTATCAGTACCTATAAATAGGAATATATATATATATGTATATATATATATATATATA